>JAOUZG010019115.1:3257064-3274794 GCA_026289955.1 Argiope argentata
TATATATATTTGCTTTTTTTAAAAGTGGAAACAAAAATACCTTTTTCACAGCATTCTTCTCGTGGATAATTTTTAAAGGTGCATGAATTCCTTGACAAGATTGTAAGTATGCCAATCTCATTTTTTCAGCATTAAGTTTGAACTGAAAATAAATTTTAAAATCAAAATAAATATATGTGTGGGTGTACAGAGTATAGATACAAAAAATGAGGCATTAAAAGGATTTTAAAAAATGCTATACTACAAATTTTAATATAAACTTCAAATTGGTATTAAAAAAACTAAATAAATTAAGAAATTTCCTGGCGAATATGCATATAAAATTAAGACAAACAGTAAATATTAATCTTAAAAACTCTTTTTAATTAATTGCTCAAGTTTTCTCATACAAAATAGATACATATATTCTACTAATAATTTTTATATTTTCATATAAATTCATAATTTTTATATTTTAACAAAAATTATTTTACAATTTTTACAAAATTATAAAAAAAATTAAAATAAGTTTTGATACAATAAATATACTATGAAACCTGTTTCTATATAGGTTTTTTTTTTTTCAATCATATATCCTTCTTATAAATAAATTAGCAAATTTAAAGTTACTAATTTGAATTAGTTTACTATGTCTTTGTACATACAAAACAACAAGTCAAGATATTTATATTAACATGTCTTGGATAACATTGATTATATATATAAAAAAAATTATGTGAAAGTCATCTTTAAAGAGCTAATATACAATAATATTTAATAAAAATTGAGGTTCTCTTCCCCCTTCCCCAATCCATACTTAAAAATATAAAATTATTGAATGTAATCTGTGAACTCCATTATGATTTGATTCAAAATGGATTTAAATATGATTTTTTCCAAATACATCAAAAGGAAACGATGTAATCCACCTATTATACAAAATTTTAGTGTATACTCAAATAAGACATATGGTATTACACTAGTAAAAAAATTAATTAAAAAGACACTATCAACAGTTAATAATATTATAATTAGTCCATTCAGTGTTTCCAGGAACAAAATATTTCATGAGTTTGAATTATTTACAAACTTACCTTCATTTCACTTTGTTCTAGAGCATGAGGACTACACAATTGGCCTCTAACAGACATAAATCTACAAAAAAGCAATGAGTAATAGTTCAAATAAATTTGACATAAAATAATTTTAAAAAATGCTTATTTTCTTTGACATTTTTAATACAAGGAATATACATAGATAGAGAGAGAGAGAACTCCAATAATAAAGCTTTATACATTTCCATTATAACTACACAGTTCAATTACTTTTTCTTTGTGTTGAATGATTTACTTCTGTTTCCTTTTAAATCTGAGCTAAAAAAATATTGTGGCTCAATTCCCTCATTCTTTGAAATGAAGAATTCTAATATTATTCTTTATGAATTAATATTCTGAAGATAGCAATGAATAGCATCAAAATTTATTTCAATTTTTTTTATCAAAAATAAATATTTTACAAATTATTTAATTTGAACACTTATTATGTTCAAAATACCATAGCTCTTGGTCCAATGGTCTGTACAGTAGAATATTTTAAGCCAATTTTACAGAATGCATGTTGCATCACATATCTACAAGATTTTTCTCGATATATAACCATTATCAATTTAAAATGAAACACATTTAAATGAAAAAGCCTAAATAATTAATGGTAGGGGGAGGGGTCTCCTTTTAAAAAATCAATCCTTTAAGGTGCTTGAGAATGTCAGATTTCTTAAGGGCATTATGAATTGATCTTATGAATGTAAATAAATTTAAATAATTAAATGTTAGTATATAATAAAAATTGCATTTTACAAGAAAATTAAGGTACATTTATAAGAAGCAAACATAACTAATTCTTTTTCCTTAAATGAGGATAAATCTATTGATTTTTTACATTTAGAAGGGTCAATTATTATAGAGTCTATATCATTTTATTGAATAAATATAATAAAATCAATAAGAAATGCTTTTTTCACAAACATAAATTTTCTTACACTTCAGAAAAGTCTGAATTACTAATGAATTTCTATTTTAAAACTTACCCGTCTGTCATAGTATTATAGACAGAAAAATCTCCAGTTTCTTTAATCTGAACTTTTTCAGCAACATCTGGCTTGGGTTTAAGTGAAGGAAGATCCATGTTGAAGCAGTAAAAAACTGTAACCACACAAAAAAGCTAATTTTAATATTTTTGTTGTGGAATGCTCATAAGTTACTTAGAAAATAACATATATTTTAAGTTTATTTTATTTAAACATATTAAAATAAAATGCATCAATGAAATAAGACCAAACTACTAAAACATTTCCTGAAGATTTTTAAAAAGGTTATTACAACTTAATGTAATGCAGAGAAATACTTATTATCAAAAATTCAGAATAAATATAAAAACTAAAAAATAAGTTTGGAACTGTGTTAAGGACATAGTAGATATTATGTATTAATATTTATAAAATAATTAGTATGTCAGGTAAATTATATAAGCCAAAAAAAGCTTATTTTTTAATCAAACGTGATTAACTATAGCCCAAATATGATAATAAATAATCAAAAGCCAATTTTTATCTATTTTTAGCAGTATAACCTAAAATAGTATTTTTAAAACCAAAAAGTTAGAAATCAATATCAGTCAATACAGAATATGAAAAAAATTAACAAAAAATTAAATAACAATAACCTGGATTTTTTTGTAATTTCATAGGTTACATTTTAAGATTTTAATCATTTAAATTATATAATAAACTCATAACTATTAAACCAGAATATAATTTAAACCTACAAAAAATTATTGTGAAAACGCAATATGAGCTCTACCTTATTAACACTTTCTGATGTTTGAAATTTAATAGACTATTAAAAAGCAATAATTGCTGTATGTATCCAAATTTATGAATGAGATTCCAAAATGTTCAGAAGATAATTTGTTTTAATTTATTTTCGATGAAAATATAAATCAAGTTCCAGAATGCTAACAAAACAACAACAAATCAAATGATATTTATTAACAAAATAATAAGGCTAAGAGTATGCTCTTAGGTTTTGTAAAATTAAAATCCGAAGCATTAAATCTGACAATCAGGAATACGAAAAATAATTCACTTTAAGCAATTGAATTTTAAAACTACTAAGAAAGAAATCGTAATGCAAGAAATAATTTAAATTAAAAAATTCATTTATTATCCAAATTTATAATATAAATACAGTATATTAATAAAGAAACATACCGCTTTAAAATGGACAAACTTACTAACTTCGCTTAGTCACTTTCAAAAACAATGTGTTTGACAGTTACAGTTAACACTGGACATTTATTGAATTTGAATGTCTACATGTATTGATATAAAATATTATTAACAAGTAACATAAAAAACAATTTTTAAAAATCAATTTCTACTTATGTTAGCAAAGAAAATTTTATTTGAGCTACAATTTATTAAATAATCATAATTTTTGATGTTGCTCTTGTGTTCCACTTTAAAACGGAAGGAAGGATGTGAAGCAATTGAAGGTCGCAGTACGAACCTGCGACGTCGCTATTCCTTTACCTGTCATCCGAGCAGAAACAGTAGCTGATGTTTTATTGAAAAATTGGATAGCCCGTTATGGCATTCCAACTGTAATTACAACAGACCAAGGTACTCAATTTGAATCTCAACTGTTCGAAGAACTTTCAAATTTTTTTTGGTTTTCAAAGAAATAGAACAACAGCATATCACCCACAAGCTAATGGTTGTATCTAACGCTGGCACCGTACGTTGAAAATCAATATCATGCGTCATGAAAACAAAAATTGGACAAAATCACTTCTAATTATTCTACTTGGTTTACGCACGGTGTGGCGTGATGATTGTAAAACCACCCCAGCTGAGCTTCTGTATGGTGAAAATATAAAACTACCATGCGATTTTCTTCAGAATTCACGCTCCCAACCACAATCTGAATTTATTCAGAATTTAAAAAGAACCATAGAAAACTTTAAACCTGTTCCTTTTCATAATCATTCAAGCCAAAAACATTTGTTTTCAAGGATTTAAAAACTTGCTCATATGTATTTGTCAGTACTGACAGTTCTCGTCGTAGTTTACAGTAGCCGTATCACGGACCATATAAAGTTGAAAGAAGAACAGACAAAGTTTTCACTTTAAAAATAAATCAGAAAGAATTCAACGTTTCTGTGGACTGAACAAAGCCCTATTTTTCTGCCAATTCTCTGAACCTGATTTGATTTCGAAAACTCCAACAATTGTTAAAAAGGATTCAGTAGCTGTATCACATACCACAGAATCAGAAAGTCCTTCGACCAAGCAAGGCAACGGTGACAAAAGAGTGAGTTTTGCTGCTCCAAAATTGGTGACCTTGACAACGCAACCTTCCGCAAAGTCGTGACGCCATCTACCCGCAGCAAAATCGTCAGACTCACTTGACAAGCAAACAGCAACTCGCCTTAACACTTGGCACATTACAAAAATCGTTCGCTTCTTCGCCGACTGACTGGTGAGGAAGTGCTGTAACGTTAGCCTTATAAGCCAGAAAATATCCTTTGAGCACAAGGGTCCCTTTTGCTTAATCGGTAAATTACTCGGGTACAGGCCCAAACGTCGCGGTTTGTACCACGACCTCCAATCGCTACAGATGCAGTAGCTTCTAAGATTATGGACCCCTGAGCTTTCGAGGGCAGAAATCTGACATCTAGCTGATACTCGCCACAAACCCTTTTTACAGGACGGATTTCATTCATTCATCCGTTTATCGCAATTTTCGAGAGAACGATTACCTCTGACCCAGAACCCTCAGATTTAACGTCCACCACACACGCACGGACAGTATTTGGCTGGCGGGTTCGAACATCGAACTCGTAGTACAAGGGATACGAATCCAGTGGTCTACCAACCAGACTCTACCAGCCTAATAATTATAATTACAATAAATTATTTATAAAAAAAAATATACTAGCGTCGAATTTTGAATGCCAATTGAGGCAACGCAAATATTTGAATTTTCTACGCCAATTGTGATAATGCGAATGCGATACATATTAGAAATTTTTAATTTTCTTTATTCTTCACTATTTTAATTCGAAAGCACTTCAAATCGAATCCGAAAAATTGATTAATTAAACCTATTTAATTTTAAATGTTCAAACGTTAAGAAAATAGACAGAAAGGATTAAAATAATTGGCCAAAGATATGTTAAGACTAACCTCATCAGCGTGAGGAAAAAATAAACTGAATTTCCTCACTTATTTGGCGGTGGGAAAATGAAGATTTTTGTCTAGATAGTTAGTTTTCAAATAACTAATAAAAAATTAATGAATTAGTATTTGAAAAAACTTTATTAACAACAAATGTCATCCACTACAAGTTAAAAAAAATATACTTGAACTTTAGTGGATGAATAAAAGGTATTTTACTAACGATTGAAAATTTGAATAAGAGATATATAATGCCGCAAAAAGAAAGACTGCTACGATTCCTCATGGGCCGATTGTCAGAGCATTGGACTGTAAATCTTTTGGTCCCTGGTTTTATTCCAGGCCAGCACATTTTATCCAAAGACTGGAGTTTTAATTTAAAGTTTATCTTATTACTTCTCTAAAATCGAGATGATTCTTGAACATTCTTTACTATTCGGGGGAGATGATTCTCGAATGTTCTCCAGATGTATAAAAGCTGAGTTCTACTCAGTTCTTTATTCTGTTCTCCAGCGAGTTGCTTGGTGCTGATAAACGCTATCCGTGTATTTAATTCAATCTTCGTGACAATATTTATATATAGGGTGAGTGTGAGCTGATAGTGGGAATTAAATTATTATTTATAAATTATTAATTTATGCTATTAGCAAATGAATTTTTTTTGTAGGAAATAAGAAAATCGATGTTATTGATGCTGTAATTTTTGTAATGTTGTATAATTGATGTATGATCCAACTGACGAAAAATAAAGAAAAAATTACATTTTCTGTGTAAAATTACATTTTTTGTGTGCATTTAGCGAAAGTCTTAGACGATATTATCATAAATAAAGAAAACCAAATTGTTTCGAAATTGCTAAATAAACAATGGAATTAATGCCTAAAAGAAGCATCATATTTTATAAATATAAAAGGATATGAAAATTACAGAAACAAATAAAAACGCACTATAATAAACTATAAAAGAAAACAATGAATTATCAAAAATAAAAAGTAGACATTAAATCTAAAGAACATACCATCAACCATTAAAACTATTACAAAAGCCGAATCATTACATTAGTACCTTGTTTTTAAACATTATAGAATATTAGCGCCATCTGGCTGATTCGTCATACGTGTCAAAGGTTTAAAAGAGAACCAGCCCTTCTTTAATTAAAATTTCAATGTTGCAGTAGTTTCTTGGAAAGTCATTATTAGCTAAATTTTTTGCTAAGTTTATTAGTTGCTTCAATATAGGAAATATTATTATTACAGATACTTTTTATCCTGTTGAACTGCGAGAAAATAAGATTTTTGAACATTTTAGAGTTCAGATTAGAATGGTATTGCTACGTTTATTTATTTTAAAGCTGAAATCCTCTTTTCTTTCTTTTTTAAAAATCATAATAGCCACTAGTGTATTATCATTAGAAATTTTAACTTTTAAATCCAAATAGTAAGTTTCAATTTTTTTATTTGTTTTATTTAGATTTAATTCTTTTGGATAACAATTAGAACTATATTAATATTATCTAAATTTATTAAAAGTAAATCATCAATATACTTCCATCCGTTAATTAAATTATGTTTAATAATTTTTTATAGTAATGTAGGAAAATGCTAGAATGCCCTTTATTTGTTTATAAAAATTAATTCCATTAAATTAATTCCATTTTCTGCTATATTAAAATTACATAATTCCATCCAGTTATTTTTTGTAATAACATCTTCATTTAAATATTCTTCATGTATAAAAAGACAGACCTTTATCAACTTTTCATTAATCAGAATGGTGTATAAATTTTCAAAATCATAAGTATTAACATTAATAATGCTATTATCCTTTACAGAAACTTACATTTTCAATGAAATTAATTTTTATAAACCAATAAATAACTTTTAAGTAAACAGGAAAATAAAAAATATATATTTAGTTTTTCAGCATTTATTTACCATATTTCACGTTTATTGAAAGACGTAAAATTAATTTATGAATTTATTATTATATGACATAAAACGGCATTAAAATCTGTGTAAATGAAAATATAAGAATCATTGCAATTTATGAAAAATAGGCTTAGGAATAAAATGCTAAGTCTTTTATTAAGAAAATTGCTCAAATTTTAAGAATATTATAAAGGGAGGAGTATTCAGATTTTAGCACAAAAAAGATTTTCATCAAATTCCATAGTATATTTTAATAAAATATAAATAGTAATAAAAATCATAAACAACTTTCTTGATTAGTTAATTTCTTGAAAGTAAATAATGTTTCTATAATATAGAATTATACGAAAAGAATTAATGCAAAAATACTGATGATGGGAAAAAAATGAAAAAATAAGTCTCATATAGATTCTTTTGAAAGGAAGGGGAAAAAAATAGTCATTGATAGCGGACCTCGAGAAAAAATGCTAGAGCTTCCACCGTTTTTAAACGAGAAACTGTTGCTGCAATTATTTTCCAGGTTTTTTTTCCCGTCTTTTTTCATTTCGTCACTATCGTCTCTAAAACAGGAGTGACTCGTCTTGTTGTTCTAATTCAGGATTCTTCATACGTGTGTCCTTTATGCCATGCTAAATAAACAAATATTTCCTCTTGCGTTAATAAAAGTTGCGTTAAATGAATATAAAAAGGGGTTTTATAAAAAATATTCAGAAATGAAAAAAAAATTAATAACTGATATTCGGTATTTTGGCTAAACGTCTATTTATTAGATTAGTCATCAACATAAAAGAAATTTTGAACATTAAAATAAGAAGCAGGAATTTAGATTGTTTATTGTCTGAGGCGAGTAAGCTTACCCCATTAACAAAAGTTTACTATTGTTCATAAGGATAATATAGAATGTTAAAGAGACACGAAAATATTGCTTTAAAAAAAGAATACCTGAAGAAAACATTTTGATATTATATTGTTACGTTTTTAGCGTAGCGGGCTCGGATTGAATGGACTTTACTTGAGGACAGCACAAACAAATTTATTTACAGATATTTACAGTTATTTACAGGATGACATGATAAAGGAAAACTTCAGATAAACACAATCCAGCAATCAACCGTCACTAATAACGTAAACACAAGCCTTACTCACGATAAACACAGACTACAAATCAGATAACGTATAGCACAGCAAACAGTAAATAACAGCGAGCTCAATAATGCAACGTTTAACAGCAAACGTAAACACAGCTCACTAATAACAAGTGACAAAAGTAATCAACTCGCTACAACGAGTCGCTTCTCTTTCAAGTGGAACTACTCAAACTGCGGCAACTCGTCTCTTACTCAAGCGCACTCCCAAAAGCACTCGGGGCTTCGTGAACGGTCCAATGACTACTAGACTGTTCCTTTCGCCAAACCAACCCGGCTGGTGCGAAGATTCTGGCCAAAAGCCGCCCCAGCGGTGCTCGCCCGCTCGTAACAATAAGTACAAATTATAGTTTTATGTAAGGATTCAAAATTAAAAACACACATGTGAAAAAGGAACAACTCGAACATTAGATTCCACATGTATTCATTTAAATGCACATATTTAGATTTAAATATAAATGTATGTTACGAAAATATCCGGATTCGCTTATATAGTGGGTGTACGATGGTGGAAAGACACAATCATCAGGCCTGAGTAGAATACAACAACAACCACGTTTATTTACCCGAAAACACTGACACACAAATATGTACGGCAGAGATGAACACAGAATAGCTCAGAGCAACGCACTACAATAGATAGTATTCCACATATAATAATCAACAACAGCAGTCAAAGCGGCCTGACAGAATCCAGCTGGAGAAGGGTCCCTCAGAGCTTCGCAATACAGTCTCTCCAAACGGCTGAACTCGCCGACTCCTCGCTTTAGCTGCCGACTCACTACCACACGACTGCCTACTCCACACACGTCGCTGCTCCCACAGTAGAGAACAGGAATCGACTCACAGCAGTTCAGCATTCGCTTGAACTACAGACAACGTTGACTCTCCGCCGTTGCTTCACTATCTTCTCGAAGACTCGTTACTTGTCTTCTGCCACCAACACCACTTCCGTCTGAATTCAATTCACTTTCAGCTTGAGACTGCCGGCCTTTTATAGCTCTCGGAAGGCGAATCGTGAACCTTCTAGACCAATCAGACGTATTTCAGTTTCTACTGGATAGATCGATAAAAGCGAAGTTTCCAGTATTATGCATTTGATCGCGAAGCTTCCAGAATTATGCATTCTTTCGACAAAGTCGCCAAATTCGTCTCCAAAAGGCTGCCAAGTTTGCTGCCAAGCTGTCAAATCACTTATGTAGAAGCCGCTCAGCAAGCAACAGGGCTGATCGTAAAACAGTCTTTCTTACGATGACACGGTTTGTCCTGTAGACAAAAAAGCAAAATTACAGGTTTGTGACATTATTCAAATGACTAGATTTTGAATTTGAACTCACCTTTCACCATTTTCAAGCATGTTTTCTTACAACGAATTTTTCTTTCAGAGAATGCCCCCCTAAAAAAACGGTTTTAATAATATTTTAAAAGTTTATTAAATATAAGATGGAAAAATAAAGATGTTTTTGATGCGAATATTTGTTCCAGTGTTTATTTTAACGACATAAAATAAATTACTTGTGGTCAATATTTCATATATTTTATCCATATTTCACTAGTACGTAAAATTTGGGAAATGTAATATTTAACTTGAGTTCAAAATTTATTTTGTTTTAGTGATACTAATAAACCATTAATTAAACCAAATAACATTTTTAAATCAGAAATTGAGCTTGAAAAATCTTTGAGTATAAAGATTATACTAAAAAAGTAATACCTAAAATGAATTATGTAAAATTTTTAAGCTGAAAACTGAAAGAAAGTACTTTTGGAATGCATTTAGATCTGTAATATTTTTCTGGATTTTATTTTATTTCAGTATTAATGATGCTTTATAAACATGCTACCTCATATAACGAAAAGCTATGATAGATATGTAATGAGAAAAACATAATATATGATGTTATTCTTACGGTTTCATAAAATTTTATAAAATTAGTAAAAATGAGAATTTGAAATATATATTTTTCTGAATTTTTTTTGAGAATGATTAAGTAGAAAACCAGAACGCATAGAGTTTTGGAAACACAATGAAGAAAACTTCATTGAAAATTTAATTGAGATTTTTAAAATATCTCTTTGTTTTACAATTTAAAATTCCAAATAATATTTTCTAATAAAAAAATATCCTGCCTTAAAATATTAATGAACATATCGATTTATATTTGAAAAAAAGTATTGCTGCGGATAATCAATGCAAAATTCTCAACTGAATGTTGAAAGAAAGTATCTTTTTTTGGACTGTATTTCAGAGTATTGTTCTCACTTTTTTTTTTTTCGTTTTTTTAAAACTGATTTCGTCACTCCGGTTTTAAATAAAGACATTATCACACCTGTTATTGAATTGTAATGATAGGAATTTTTGATTAATAATATTTGGCATATTATTTAATTTTGAAAAAGTTTCATAAATATTTTGAAAGCTTAATGTAAATTAAATGACAAATAAAAAGTTTTCCTAATAGATTTGAATGTCAAATTTTATTTCTATGGTTTAAACCTAACCTCAATATGATGTTTTATTTAAAAAACAAATTAAAATAAAAAAATATTTTTTAAAAATATATGAATTAAAATTTCACGCTGAGAAATATATGCCTATGAAGTTTACAGACATGAAATCAAATAAGCGACTCTCGGTCTGTAAAAGTCCATGTCTTGTAGGGGTGCAGAAAAATTCTAGTTGCTAATGAGAATGATGCTTGAATGATATTTCAATGTTAAAGAGTTAAAATCTAAAATAAATTGTTGCTGTATTGTGAGTAATGGCACTTGCCGTGGACAAGCCTTCCACTGATACGATCATCATGCAGATTTAAGAAATGCGACTCTTTGTTTTACAAGTAGTGCCATCCAGGACCAAGTGTACGACTTAGCTACTCACACGTCACAACCCTTTTTGGGGGAGGACTTCATTCATTTAGACCTGGAACAAAGAACGATAATCTCTGACCCAGTACCCCCAGTGGTATTACCCTAGACATTTAGAGCTTTTCGACCACGAACTGATTTAACGAGCTCCAGCCGCCACACACTAAGTTAATCTTTTGGCCGGTGAACTTCGAACTCGTAACCTAAGGAGTACGAGTCCAACGCTCTACCAATCAGGCCATCCCGGACAAATAAATTTGTGGGACTATATTTGATACTGGGACTATATTTGATACTGACTATATTTGATAATGTTACAAGCATGTAAAGTTGATTTTTAGCTCGGTTAGTTGAATCACTGGAAAGACTATTTTACTATCAGCCCCATTGGTTCTGATCTGGTACCGCTTCAGTGATTATAGAGATTTGGCGTGGAATTCGGAGGCTTTTGGTGACAAAATAGATATTGCTGATATCTTCGAGAATTTCATTGGTTTATCCAGTAGAAACAGAGATACTCTTGATTGATTCAAGAATCTTCTGGATTCGCCTCTCGGGGACTACAAAAGGCCGGCAGCCTCAAGCTGCAATGAATTGGAATCAACCATCAATTATCAGAATCAGAATCGTGTCAGGAATCGGAGTCAAGAAGCAAGTCGTCGAGAGCATAGCGAAGCAGTGGTCTAACCATCCGGCGAAGTGACAGCGTTGTGTGGAGCTGAAGCTATTGCTGAGATTAGCTGTGTACCGAGTCCTGTTGTATATTGAGGAAACAGAATCAAATCCTGTGATAAATAACCAGTCTTGCAGTAGAGTGTCGACAAACTGAATACAGTCAAAGCGAGGAGACAGTGGAGAATTATAGCCGTTTGGAGAGACTGTAAAGTAAAGATACTAAGATTCCCTCTCCTGTTGAATTATATCTGTTCTGGCTGTGGCTGTTATTACTACCGATTACGACATATTGGCTACTGTTTGTTGTAGTATAATGATGTATTTTGTCCTGTGTATTCCTCAGTGGTATATTGCTACAAATAATTCTCCCTCAACAGCGATACGAAAATAACCTTCATTATCTATGAAAACTGTATCAAATATTCGCAACACAAGCTACAAAATCCACAGTGAATTAACTATACTTAATCCGCTAACCACACAAGCTACAAATTCACAGATAATTATTTTTACTTGATCCGCTAATCTATATTAATAAAAATGAATCTCAAAATGCGTTGCTAAGCGCAAAACTGTAGAACGGCTGGACCAATTCGGCTATTTAAAAAAAATATTTTCGTTAAGACACGAGGATGGTTCTCATGGAGAGAGAAAACGAAAAAATTGCAAGGAAAATTTTTAAAACGACATTTTTCTTACTTTCCCGATAAAAATCATCATTTCCTTCCCCCACACCAACCGAGTAAGATAGCAGGAAGTAATAAATTATGATTTGTTTAGAAAGAAGTAAGCGTAGTCAGTTGATTTTCATTTATAGATAACGGGATGTTTAAACAAGAAAGAAAATAGTTACTTTTATTATTAGTCTGTATGGATATTTAATCTATGCTTGCTCAAAATAAAGTTTGGGCTGGGAAGAAAAAAAAGAATAACAAAGGGAAAAAATGGTTTGTAGAAAGAAAAGTAGTGAAGAAAAAAAGGATAAAAAAAAGAAAAGAAGTGTGTGTGTGTGTCATCATTAATTCCTCTGTGCGCGGCATTTTCCAAGCTGTTTTTAAACTTTCGCATCTCTTGAAAACCAATTGTGTCTTTATTTGTTTAGTGTGTTTACATTTATGAAAATTTGAATCTCATTATTCTATAAAAACGTAGAATTTTAGACCTTTATCTCCACCATTTAAGTAAAATATCAATTCCGGGACAATCATTGTTCGGATAGAAAGAGAAAGATGAGTAATACAATGAACAGAACATCTGAAGAAAATAATACTAAATAATACTATAAATGAATTATATGATTATCAAAATCTGTTTGGTTTAAAAATGTTTTGGTGAAAAACCTGTTATGAAACACAGCTACATAAAATATTATATGAAAATTTTAGAAAGCATTAATACTGGCGAACCGGCTGGTTGCCAAAGGCGGCTAGTTTCAAATAACAGCGAAGCTATAGATCGCCCAGTAACGAGAGAAAAGATGCTCTCTCAAGCTAAGCTAACCAACGTAACTTGTTGTCTAAATTGAACCGATTCCCCGCGAGTGGTTGGGTTCTCTAAGTACTTATCCCCGACAGGGGCTTATCCCCGGTCATGGCTAGAGTACCTCTTGGCAGTCATCTATGCTAGTTGCTGTCTGTGATGTGGACCGATGATCTGCTGGTGGCACTTTTGTGGTTGCTGCTGAAAGGTAGGGGTGAGTGAGGTGGCGCGTGTCAGGACGGGTTTTAATTGGCTATTGAGGAGTGAGGGGCATGTAGTTATGTAACCAAGTAGGTAGAATTTACTATTAAAGCTAGTTGATAAAAATTAAAGTTAAAGAAGTTACGAGTTAAGTATTGAAAAACGAGAATTAAGTTAAGAATTAAAAAGCAATTAAATGAAAGAAGAATGTTTCTGGGACGCCTGGTTTTTGGATTTGGAGCATACCTAGGAATATTTAATATTGCCTCATTTAAGTAATATTGTTTGCTGTCTTTCAATTAAAATTAAGTTGGACTTAGGAACTGAACCGATTCCCCGCTTTTAATGCGCGCCTTAAATACCGTCCCACTAAATTGGGCTGGGCCTACTTAGAAACGGTGAGCTCTTTCCAGATAAGTCTGAAAATTTATACAGCATTTTATAAGAATATGTCTTTTTTTTAGCTTCTACTACAGATTATAGAGTGTAGCAATCCAGCTAGCGACCTCATTACGTCGCCAACACAACTGCATCACAAAATTAGTCAAATATAGCGATATTCTGTTGTAAAGCTCCATAGAACGGTCTTGTCTCGATGACGTGCAATGCCATTACAATTAATTTTATGCAATTAAACTATTTACAAATATATACACAACAATTCATAAATATTTACAATATTTACACAACAATTCATAAGTACAATATTTACTAATTTACACAAAATTCATAACATTAATGAATTATCTCTGTTTATTAGTGTCCTTTGTATTAATAAAAGTCGTCATTGTTTTCTACTAAAGAACTCTTTATTTCAGCATTGACCATCAAATTTTAAAAAGAACCCCCGGCGGAAGAGTAAATATGTAACTATACTTTCGTGCCAAAATGTTATATTATCAATGCTTTTAAAATTTCAGTGCTTTTTGAATACCGTTTCATATTTCAGCAGCGAATTACCTGTATATACAGGGTGTCCCAAAAGTTCGTTTACAAACTTCACATGCTGGTCTGTCATATCATAATGAACAAGATATGCACAGGAACTTGTGTCCGAAAATTCAAACTGCAACCGCTAGAGGGCAATAATTGCACGAAAACGGGAGAGTGGGAAAAACAATAATTTCAGGCGTGGACGTTGAAGGAGAAGGATGAGTGAGTTTAGTAACGCAGAAATGACCGACATGCATTACGTATACGGCGCCGATGATGGAAATGGACGATCTGATGGGTGACGTTCCGGCCGCTACACGCGGAAACATCTGGTTTCAGAATGATGGGGCAACTCTCCACTTTAGCTAAGCTGTTCGAAAATACTTCGATAGGAATTATCCTAAATGCTGGATCGGTAGAGGCAGAACAGTCCAATGGCCGCCACGATCCCCCGACCTGACTTCCCTGGATTTCTATCTGTGGGGGACACATTAAGTTTTTGTAGAAATACATAACCTCTTCTGAAGCTTGAATAGCAGGCATGCTCACACATGAGAATAAAATAAACCTCACCATTTATTATTGCAATGAATTAAGCATTTTATATAAAGACTTAGAAAAAAAGTCAAGGTACAGTTAAATGACTTGATTTAATTGATGCAATTAAAAGACTTGATTTACTGATTGTTTTTAGAGGCTCATATCGATAGTAAAAAATCCGATAACACATTATTATAATGGGATCTTAACATGCTTTTGATAATTGAAAATATTTTGCTGAGATAGCTATAAATTTCAATGTATGTATAAGAATTTAAGAGATGTAGATAAAGATGTATGGAGATTTTAATAACAACAGTTTTTAAAATTTAGCTACTTAAGCTCAAAATTTGTTTTTAAGAAATATAAACCAAAAATAAAACAATTTTATGAAAAAAAAGTTAGAGGAAGTATTTCAGACTTTTACTATTCCTAGAAGCAAAATTGTTTGTTTTTAGCTAATTTTCATTCATAATGTCAAGAAAAAGTAAATTAAATATTAAGATATGTTATGAAATTTTAGAACTAAATTCTTCCGATTTGCTGTTGCAAAGAGATTAAATTTATATAAAAAAAGCTATTAATTACTTTTTAAAAAATATTGTCAGTGTGAAATAAAGATTTTTCTGAAAACAAATTGAAATATTATTAGTTATCATTATAACTATTATCAACTCCAATAATAGTAATGCATTTTTTTTGAACATGATTCAATATTCAATATGTAATGAATAGTAGCCATCAATCTTTTAACAACTTTAAAGAAAAAGAATAGCCAACTAAATTGTGATTTAAATCTATAATAATAATATCAAGTCTGTCAACTTTCGACTCATAGTAATAATCCTTTTCAAATTATTAAGTATTTTTTTAGATATTTTATTATTTACCTAAAATGTGAAACGATAGCCGAAATTTAATTAAGATTTTTAAAACATAATTTTTTGCACACATTTATTTACAGACTTTTTGCTACTGCTTGATTTTAAAAATTGATTTCTGAAAATTATAGAAAACTGAGAAACATAAAAGTGTTAACAATCTTAAAACATAATATTGCCAACATTTTGTCAATAAGATAATCACAAACAATTTGTATTAATTATTTATTGAACAAATTTTTTTCGGAATTACAGATTTTATCATTTATTCGCTAAAAAAAATAAGAAACACAACATTTTGATCACATTGAAAACAACACAAACTATTCTTTTTTTACATGCTGTTTTTTCTAAGAACAGCAGAAGGTGCTAATTCAGTTTCTATAAAATGGGAAACCACTTCGTTAGCTGTAACCTTATCCACGAAATTTTTCAGGCGTGGACACTTTTCGAGGAGTTTGGGTTGTCTGATTTGCATTCCAGCGAAGGTTAAAGCCACTCCCAGATCGCACCACGTGAGCTGCAAAATGTATAGAAAAAGAATCTTTAGATTAAATATTTTTTATTTAATCCATAACAAATATGAAAAAATATATATAGTTTCACTTCGGAAAGCTATGAGATAGAGGGGGAAACATTTAAAATGAATATGAAATAACAAGTCTTAAGGCGACCAGGGACCTTTAAAATAACCTTTTCGCAATTTTCACCTTAGCAATTTGAAATTTTACAGGCATTAAGAGTAACACTATAAGAGATGGCACACAAAATTGTAAAGTATTATGTTAATTTATTTATCAGTTCGAGGGGTTACTATAATATAATATTAGCGATAAATAGCGCTAATGAAAAATGTTCCATGCGCTCCAAATTTGTTCGAAACCATCCCAATTTTTATTATTACTTTAACCCTTTTGAAACAAAAGTTGGAATTAAACTTAAAGTTTAAGTATAAAATATAGAAACTAACCAACATAATAACTTAAAACTACAGATTTTTTTTAAAAAAATTAAGTAGTTTTGAGTTATTACATTGGTTAATTTTGATATTTCGTACTCAAACTTCAATATTAATTCCAACTTTTATTTCAACAAGGTTAGAGTAAGTAATAACAAAAATTTGAGTGTTTTCGAACAAATGTGGATCGCATGGAACATTTTTCATTCATGCTATTTATCGCTAATAATATATTATATTAATCCCCCGAACTCATAAATAAATTAACATAATACTTTACAATTTTGTGTGTCATTTCCTATAGTGATACTCTTAATGCTTATAAAATTTCAAATTGCTAAAGTGAAAATTACGAAAAATCATTTGAAAGGTCCCTGGTCGCCTTAAATAATAATAAAAAAAATAGATGAAATTGTAAATTAATATTGGAAATTTCAAGTCTCTATGTGAGAGCATTACTTTTTAAAATTAGTTTAAGAAAGTTTGAAACAGTCACGTGACTATCAGATTACGGATGCGCCGATATTTAAAAAATAAATAACATGTCATAAAAAATGTAAGCCAATTCCCACTTAAGCTAACAATTTTTTTATTTGTTACGTTTTATTAAATAATTGCAATCGATATAAATAATTTATCAAAAGAGTATTGATTTTCGCAGGAATTGAATTCGCATTCTTCACCTTCATTTGAAAACACTGAAATACTTGCGCTTGAGCTACTCCCTGTTGATTTCAATTTTCATTAAAAGCTGCTACAACTCTATTTACAGAATAAAAAATTAATTAAATTTAATTAATGAATTCATCTTAACATCTAAGTGTCATCCACTATAACAAGTTAATTTTTTTTAAATTCAGCACACACACACACACACACACACACACACACACACACACACACACAC
>JAOUZG010019115.1:3288903-3300176 GCA_026289955.1 Argiope argentata
GCAAACAGAGCTCAACAACCAATTTTGAGTTAAATAACAGCTATGATGTCATGATGTCATGCTTCTTCGTCAGCCTTTTAATAATGCATCTGCTGTCAAAGAAGCATACATAATAATAATGTAATACTGTTAAAAGCAGATAAACCATGTTTTTTAACTTTAATTTAGAAGGCATCAAAATATCTTAACCAAAATAACATCATGTTCTCACATTATAATAAAATAAATCTATTTTCATATTTTACAAAAATCTTCATTGTTAAACGGTTGTTCTAATAAAATTACTAAGATATACCAAAACACAAATTAAAAAAAATTAATTTTTAACCATTTTTGAAATGGTTAATACATTTTACACAAAACTAGCAATTTCTTAAAGTTTATTTCACAAAATATTTTTTATAATTTATACCGACTACTTATTATGATTTCTTAATCTTCGATAGCTTCATATATCAAATAAAACGTTTACTTATCTTAATCTTGATAGATCTTAATTTATCTTGTACGGTTTCGCTAGAATTCATAAACTCTATTTGGAAACAACGATTTAAATATTTTTCAACGATCGATGCGAAAGTTAAACTGCTTTCTCTGTTTTTCAGAAAGATAATGCATAAATTTTTCCATCGTTAAATTAACGGAAGAACTTATTAGTTTAACATCTGTTCAGTTTAATGGTAGAATACAGTAAATGAAATTACAGTATTACGAAAGTTAGAAACAAAATGAACCGAACAAGCCACGCAACAAAAATAGCATTATGACGTCATAGGATTTGATACCATTAGGAAAGTTTATTTACGCATTAAATAGAACAAGCAGATGCTACTAAACTTTGTTCTAATGAAAACCACAATCTCAGGAATAAAAATATTTATTCGTGAATCGAATTTGGAAGAATCGAATGCCGAGTTTTCTATTAGAAAAGTTATGAGTAAAATGTTTAATGGAATAAAACTTATTTGTATCTTTGAAGTCTCAATTCATTTTTCAGTTTCAATAAAAGATGACTTTTATGTATTTTTTTTTATCTCTCTGAACAGAGTAGAGCATGTTAAAATTTTAAAAGTGCACTTGCTATATTGTCAGCCAGTTTATTTAGATATATAATAATGTAAGAGAAAACTCAATAGAAGACAAAAAAAAATAAAAGAATATTCTAAAAAAGATAAGTTAGTAGTATCCTTTGATATTGAATCATATTTCGTAAATTTTTTTAAAATCAAAGCCAATGAACTTACAATATTACGCAATGTTACATAAATAAACAACCGATAGAAGAGCAATACTTCCGAAACAAAAAATGAAAATCCTTGCACTTTTAACGAGTCAATGATCTTTAAAGGTAAGAGCAGTTTTTCAAACTGAACAATCAACTATTTTTTATTCTACGAAGATAATTGAGAAATTGATGCTAATTTTTCATTCCCTGTCATTTGTACTAAAGCAAAACTGTCCTAAAATCGAAAAGTTTCGAACGATTGATGATTCAGTAAAACATTTTTTAACTTATCAGTGGTTAAAGCGATAATAAATAAGAATGTGAAGAAATTATTCCACAGTTTTTTCAAGGCATATTGGAAAAATTCAAAACTGATTTTAATTGGAAAAAACTTCGAATGACTTGTGCTTGTCAAAATACTAACAAAAAAATCATTTTATTGATAACTAACTTTTACCCGCCGTATCATTGATCGTATCGTCATCGTACCGTATCGTGCTGTTGAAAACAGAATCTGATATACCGGCTGTCCAAAAAGTTCCCGTACTGATGATTTGTGAAATTATTTTACAAAAACAACAGGTTTAAAAAGAGTTATTTTTATGCCAATGCTAAAAAGGACTTTTAACGTAACTAAGGAAAAAAAATATTGAACTTACATTTATAATAAATGTTCAAAATGTCCATCGCTTTCTTGGAGACTAAGCTGAACTCGTTTGCGCATGTTTTTCGAAACGCGTTTTAACATGCTAGGAGTGATTTCTTGTATCCTTTGGGTAATTACGATTTTCAAATAATCTGTTGTTTGAGGACCACCTTCATAAACTTTGTTCTTTGAATATCCACACAGGAAAAAGTCCGGGATGGTCAGATCAGGGAGTCGAGGTGGTCAAAAATGTTTTGAGATAAGTCGATCGCCGAAAAAAGCTTCAAGCATGTCCATGGTTTCATTACTCGTATGGCAAAATTTAATATACTTGAAAAAAAATCGTGGATAGTGCTTTTTTAAATTTGGAGTACGGGAACTTTTTGAACACCCTGTATAATCAAGAAACTTGTAAATCATTGAAAGATATACGGGAAAATTAAAATTTTTTAAAATTCCAATATTGTTTTGTATACAGCATTAAATGATTTCTTATTTTCCGTCAACATATGTAAGTCTAGCTCATATCTGTTGAAAATACTGGTGTCAGCAATCAAAACCCACCGCGCATGCGTGCATTTTCAACGCCAATTGGGCCAAAGCAAATGCGCGAATTTTCTACACCAGAGGGAATAACGCAATATATATTAGAAAATTTTAATTTGTATTTATTCTGTTTTATTATAATTCGAAAGTACTTCAAAATGAAACCGAAAAATAGATTTACTAACAGTTTAATTTGGAATACATTAAGCACTGAGAAAATAAACAAAATCGTGTGAAATGATCGGTCGAAAGCATGTTTAGGATTACTTCATTAAAGTGGGGGGGGGGACAAATTGAAATCTTACTCATTTGGCGGTGAAGAAATGAAGATTTTTGGCGGGAAAGTTAGTTTTTAATTAATAAAAAATTAACCACTCATTTATCCGGAATAAATAGTAGTGTATGTCCCATTTTAGACTATAATATAACTCTTTGCCCAATTTTATCCAAATTTATTCAGCTATGTGATTGACTAACATCATCCATGCATCCATCAAAACTTTCGCATTTATAATAGTAGTATATATATTTAATTTTCACAGACAAATATTACATCAGATAACGATTTAGGATTTATTTAAAAGAATTTAAAAATTTTATATAACAAAAAAATGTAAAATCAGGCTAATAAAAGTGTGACTTTTCTTATTTTAATGATAAATTTTAATTCATTAATTTCAAAACTAAGTAGTGATATACAACACTAAGTTGTCACATGCTAGAACTATCTTAGAAAACTTTATTGCTTTTAAATGTATTTACATTAGAAGAATTAAATTAGCAATTTTTTAAAACAAAATTTTGATGAAATGTCTTATTATTCTTACTTACATCTGTCCTTTAAATGACAGTCCTTTAAATATTTTTTGCGTCATTCCCTTGAATGACTAACGAGCAGCACTTAACCGTTTTAGCATTTGTAACGTTGTTTATGAGAATATTTCAATGAAACTTGGATAAAAGTAGATTTTTGTATGTCAACGGAAGCGTAAATAATTAGATTTTCCTCTTATTATTATTAGTCTCAGCTATAAATTTAGGTATTTTTATCCTTACGTCGAACACATTATTAAGTATCCTTTTTTATAATATGGTCAGTATAATTTTGGATTTAAAGTTATTTTTTAACATGTTTAATGATTTATTTTAGGTCAATATTTTTTGTTTTACTAACTTTATAAACTTAATTGTTTTTATTTATCTTTCATGATCCGAATACATCCTCGCTTGTCCTCGATATTATCGAAGCAAATGTTTAATTTTATAAACATTTTAATATCTAAATGAATGTAAAAAAGCATACAAAAGTCTGATCCATTATATTTAACAAAGTGTTAATATTATCCTAATATTTTATAATTCGCGGGATTTGTATTCTTTGTTAATTATTTATTGGACAACAAGCAAGATATTAAATTTTTAATAGATCTGTTTGCAACCTTCTCTCACCCCAGCTTCCAAGGCAGTTAATTCTTTGTTGGAAATTCATAACTGATTTGTCATCATTTTGGATAAATTATCAGTTGACTTTAAGGAAATACCGGGTGTCCAAAAAGTTCCCGTACTCGTAAATTTTACCATACGAGTAATGAAACCATGGACATGCTTGAAGCTTTTTTCGGCGATCGACTTATCTCAAAAAATCTTTGGCCACCTCGATCCCCTGATCTGACCATCCCGGACTTTTTACTGTGGGGAAATTTAAAGGACAAAATTTATGAAGGTGGTCCTCAAACAATAGATGATTTGAAAGTCGCAATTACCCAAAGGATACAAGAAATCACTCCTAGCATGTTAAAACGCGTTTCGAAAAACATGCGCAAACGAGTTCAGCTTTGTCTCCAAGAAAGGGGTGGACATTTTGAACATTTATTATAAATGCAAGTTCAGTATTTTTTCTTTAGTTATGTTAAAAGTGCTTTTTATCATTGGCATAAAAATAATTCTTTTTAAACATATTGTTTTTGTAAAATAAATTCACAAATCATCAGTACGGGAACTTTTTGGACACCCTGTATATTCTATAATAAGGACAGTAAGGAAATACTTTTTATTTATTTATTTTTCAGAGAAGAAAATAAGGAATATATAAACTTATGAGATACAAATTGAATGTTGGAGTATTTTCAAAACTCTATACAGAGATGCGCCATAAAAAACTGTATAATGCTTAAAAGTCTACATCTACCGATTCGTTACAGTTGAAGAGTTTTTGTTTATAAAATTTAATGCAATTATGAAAAGCTTTTAGAATGCATTCTTTTTAAAGAAATTATAGTTTTTTTAATAATTATAGTTGCCGTTTCGTTTTTTTATAACATATATATGAAATTTCTTTGTAACATATATGAAATGTAACATTAATAAAAAGCGAGAAAAACGTTTTATTGTATTTAAAAAACAAAACGATAAATAATGCTGTGAAATAAACATAGAACAGAAACGATTTTTTAAAAAAGAGATTAAAATTAATACGTAAAGAATAAAAAAAATTCGTTTGTTTGAAGCCGTGATTGCATTTTTAAATATCATTTTTTTAAACCTTTTAATTCTGGCATCGAGCAAATGTTAAAAGTGCATTTAGTGTTTTTTTTTTGTTTGCAGATAATAAGCATAAAATATTTAAAGAAAGAAATGTTACTTTGGAATTATTTTTATGGTTTTTGTGTATCAAAATTATTTTCAGAAAAAAAATCTTTTCTTCTTAACATTTCATTTAGGAATTTAAAAAAATTCTTTCCTGGCGAACAAACTGTATTATTTTAAAACATGTTTTTAGAAAAGAATATTGCTTATTTTTAAGGAGAATTTTATCGCCATTCTCTGAGCAATGATAAAAGTAAACCACATCATTGTTTTGTTCGATAGTTGATTGCAGCATTTTCAATTTTATCTCTTTTATCTCTTTTTTTTCTATAGTAGTCAGAAGGCAGCATTGACATCAAAGCGATAACTCCTAAAGAGGGCGTTCTGATAAGTAAAATTCTCCTCTTATCTTATTAATCTTGTTAAACACTAGAAGTACAGGTATAAACATTCCCTCATCACAGCGAATATAAAGGTTTTTAATTATTTAATTGTATAACGAATGATAAGACTAAAATTTATTTAAATTTTTTTAGCTCAATAATTAATATTGTTTTAGCCACTTATTATTAGTCACCACTGTAAGAAATAACTGAAAGAAAATTTATTATGATTAAAGTGTAATTATTTGCATTTATTCTTGAAATGATAGTATCTTAATTATATTTCAAAAAAAAATTGTATTCTGAGATAACAAATATGGATTTTTAAAAGTAAATTCTTTTGATACCGCGTTAAAATAATATATACAGCATTCACTTCTAAATCATTACCCAATAGCTAATTTCTAAACGGTTGGAAAGGGATATATAGTTTCAATTGAAAATGCTTTAAATAACATAAATAATTATATTTTATAAAATTTTTTAATGACATAAATAATTAAATAAAAAACTAAATGTCATAAATAATTATATTCTCTGTAAATCGTAGCATAGTAGCTACTTTCTACACTTTTAGAATTGGACATACAGTTTCAATTGGAAAATGCTCTAAATGACATAAATAATTATATAAATAACTAAATAACATGAATAGCTATAAATGTGTTTATATAAATTAGTTTTTATATAATAATTAATTAAGTAAATATATTAATAATTAAATGATATAAATAATTAGTCATTCTAAATCATTTCTCAATAGTAATTTCTAAGCCATTAGAGATGGACAAATAATTTTAATGTAAAAAAAATCCTGTAGAGGACGTAGAAATTTGTATTCTATGTGTTTGCGTGAAAAAAAGCATTACTTAAAAAGAATTACAAAATCTTAATTTATATACAGTATTATTTCCTATTATTCATACTAAGTTAATTATTTTTTAACACAATGATAATTTAAAAAAAGTTCCATTCTTTTTTCAACCGAACTTGTTATATTATGCTTCATCTTTTTATGTTAACGATAAGTACCGAAGAAAACTCATTCGCTGATTGATTTAAATATTCCTCAAGATTATTATCCAAAATAATCAATCAAATAATATATCGTCAAAGGTTCATAATTTAGTCAATGAAGAATTGAACTTTTTTAAATTTAAAATATTGTGTGTCTATATAATATTTTACTAAATATGATAAATGAAGCCAGTTCAATATATAATTTCATAATTTTTCTTCTCTACAATTTATTGACTCAAAAAATATAATTAAATGCTTTATTTAGAGCTCTTTTCTTATTTAAAATTTATACCTATTTCTAAAAAACTGTTATATATATATATATACACGTAAAATATGAAACTTTATCATTATTAAAGAAATACAAAAATTGAAGGAAAGTAAATCTATAATGTATATGAAAATTGACGATGTAAAACCAAAGTATCCTTGATAAGGATAAATGCATGTGTATTTAGTGTGTGTATTTGTAGGGACAGAAAGAGAAAAATTTAAAGGGTGGAAATGTGCATCTAAAAGGGATTTTTTTGATATTTTAATTAGAATTTCCTTAATTAAAAATAAAGCAAAATTTTTCATTTTTCGCAGTAACCTTAAAAAATAATAATGTAAAAATAAATTTGAAAAAAAATTATGGGCATTTTTTTCTTTCTGATTTTTAGCAATTGATGAAAATGCTGTCGTTATATTCAAGCTGTTTTCTTTGTTTCATCAATCATTCAATGACTTGATTTTTTCCCATTGTTGTGTGATAAGAAAGAAGGATTCTGTTAATCTGTGTAATCTATATGACGAATCAAAAAGAGAAATTACAATACCTCAGAAGTTAGATGACAATTGAAAAGGAAAGGACAATCGCGTTTATAACACGTTATAAAGTCATGGGACAAGAATCCATTGGGATTATTCAAGTGCAAAATGAATGGAACATACCAATGTCTATTAAAAGTGCACGGATTTAATGCACCACAATTTGACAGAAACATGGACATAAAATCTAAGTAATTAAATTAAATTAAATTAAATAGAAATAATACCCCTTGCGTACCATCTGGTTGTCAAAGGGGACTATTTAAACAATAGATGGAATACCAAATAAGTCAGAATCATTGCATAAAATAATAAAATCATGGCATAAAATAAACGCGTTTAACAAGTATGCTTAGAAAATATAAAAGTATAAATCTTGTAAACTATATGAAAAAATACACAAAAAAGGAATGTTGTTGTTACTTATGGCACTCGCCCTGGACAAGCTCCCCGTTGATATAGCAGCAAACTTAAGCCAAAAGGAGCGTCTTTTGTTTTTGAAGTAACGCCAACTAGGCCTAATAGTACGACTTAGCTGCACACTCTCCGCATTTGCTTGCGCAGCCCCTTTTTACAGGGGGGGGGCAGTCACACATCTCACAGATAGTACACAGAAGAAAAACCATTCCCAAACCGGGACTCCCTGAACGTGAGGAACACGCGTTACCTCTGAGCCAGAAAGCCGGCAAAAAGGAATGTGGTACATGCAAAGAACAAGACATGATGAAAAAAAATAATACGCTATAAATAAAATCGTTAAAATTATTCTTAACGTCAGTTTAAGAAATGAAAGAATCTGGATAAATTGTACATGTTGCACAAATTTAGAGTTTTATCTATAGAATATTCAGTATCAGAATCGATAAAAGCTAACAAGTAATAAAAACTTGATCTATCAAAAATTATGTTTGCAGAATTTTAAATTCTATTGTTAGAATTATACCATTTTCAGAGTATCAAACTTTCATAGAGGTTCTCAGCGATGTCTTTCTTTTATTATGGAAGAAATCGCACGTTTATACATGTACATATAGACAGATAGCCTTGATTTCTTTCTATCTTTCAACAGTTTTTTTAGAGTATTTGGCGATGTATTTATTTATGTTAGTTACCACTTACATTAGTATAACTGTAATGATTAGTTAAGAGTTTTTGCTTATTTTCTTGCATCATTATTTTAACTTTGTTTTTGATATTATATTTTCTATGAAAGCGAGTTACAGCGGTTTCAAAAACGATTTTATAATTTTTCAAATCGACTCATTTGTCTTTCATGTAATATGAATTTTAACAACTCAAACACTTTTAGTATAAATTTATACATTTTACTATTTATTGGATCATATTTTTTTCCGACCTTTATGTGTAGCAGAATTTATAATTTTATGAAGCTAAACAATTTTTGTTTTCTTCCTCTGACAGACTTGATTTCTTTTTGCTAATGGATCACTATTTATTTAAAATCGATTTTAGTGAATCATTTTGATTTGAGCATTTGAGAGCATTATGAATAGAAAATATACCATAGCAAGATAAATTTTATTTGTTATTATATATTTACTTGTGACTTTTCTTCATTACTATAAATGTACATATAAAAATATTACAAATGATATTTATTAAACAGTCTGCCAATGTTTATTGGATTTTCTATTACAACTTTTGCTAGTTATTCTATAACTTTCTAAGACACTATTAAATTATTGGCCAGTCTAGACGGGCACATCTACTAACCGTAATAAGTATGCATTAAAATGGACGGACCGAGAGATAAATAATTGATTTCTAACCGCTCGTATATCTTAATCGATTTGGAAAGGAAAAAAGTTGGTTTTGAGTTGACACAGCTTCAAGACCAACACGACAAATTGTCAACAGTTCCAGGTTTCGGCAAAATATTTCATATGCAATATTTCTTACACCTTATAGCAATACCTATGTAAGAAGTAACAGTGTAGCTAAGTCGTACTCTTGACCCTAGTTGGCGCTACTTTAAAACAAGAGACGCTCCTTTCGGCTTAAAATTCGCTAATGCCTCGGCGAAGCTTGTCCAGGGCAAGCGCTACTGTCCTGGCTCAGAGGTAGCGCGTCTTACCCGTGATCTGGACGTCCCGGGTTCGAGTCCCGGATCGAGTGTGGTTGTTCTTCTGTGTTCTATCTATCTGTGAGGAGTGTGAATGTGCTGCCCCCACCCCTGTAAAAAGGGACAGTGCAAACAAATGTGACGTATGAAATAGCTAAGTCGAACTCTTGACAGTTGGTGCTGCTGAAAAACAAGGGACACTCCTTTCGGCTTAAGATTGCTGACTGGGTCAACGCGCTTGTCTGAACAATCTTGTTGTTGTTACACGAATTCTTATTCTTAGTAACAACAAAAAGTATTAATTGTAATTAAACAACAAGAGTATTAATTGTAATTAAATAATTACAATTAATATAAATCGTTTAGAAGGAAATTATGGATTTTCTTAAGAAATGAATTCTTATTCTTAGTAACAACAAGAGTAGTAAATATATTAATAACAACTAGTGAGAACAACGATTAGTAACAAGAGTAGTAACTATATTGGTATTCTTAGTAACAAAAAGAGTAGTAACTATATTGGTATTCTTAGTAACAACAAGAGTAATAACTATATTAGTATTCTTAGTAACAACAAGAGTAGTAATTATATTAGTAACAACAAGAGTAGTAACTATATTAGTATTCTTAGTTACTGTATTAGTAACAACAAGAGTAGTAAGTATATTAGTAACAACATCTATCTTAGTAACAACAAGCAACAACAACTATCTTAGTAATAACAAGAGTAGTAAGTATATTAGTAACAACAAGAAATAACACATAGTGCATTGAATGCAGCAAATTAGTTTAAGTACCTAGGAAACCAATCTTCACCAGATATTTTATTTATTTATTTGTGAAATCGTTAATAAAATCCTTACTTAGGGTTATTTTATAAGCAAAATTTAACTGAATTGCAAATGCAGGATCGAATATGAGAAGAATACGTCGGAGTCCGAAGGACTAATCACTTCACTATTTCTGATAAATACATATAGCCACATGTCAATATTTAATTATAAATATTTTTTGCGTGTAAAATCGCATTATTGCAGGAAATAAACCTATATAGATAAATTTAAAAAGGAAAACCTCATCTAAATAAAAAAATTGAATCCAAATCGTTAGAGACATTTCCGAGACACAAGCCATAAATTTATATTTATGCAAATTTCATATTTCTAATGTAAAGTTATAAGATTAGAACCAAACATGATTGTGAATATTAATTTCTTTTCAAGAAGCAAAATAAACGTTCATAAAGACAATTATCGTCTGCCATTTGAGATTGGTGAATCATGAAAGCTTTCAAAAAATAGAAAGAAGTTGGTTTGGTTTCAGAAGTATTTTTAGGAATATTCGAGTTATTTTCATAGCACAAATTTGATATTTTTCATAATATTTTAATATTACTGCATACTTCAAGAACTTTCCTATCTATATGTATCTAAACCAATATTGATTCTAATAGTATTAAGGAAAAATAAACATATTAATAGTATTATTTTATCTTTGAATAAGTTATTTGTTCTATAATTTAGTCTATATAAACAGAACATTAGTTATTTGTTTGGGAATTTGATTTCATGCTACGTCAGGACCATCGTGACGTACACGAAGGTTGGAAAATGAATGGTGTGATGTTTTGTTTACTTATGTCGCGTTAGTTTCTTATCAGTTTACTCTCAGTAAATGGGTCACTTTACAGATACAAAATATTCAATTCCATGTTGTGAATCAATAAAACATGCAGTTAATTTACTTTAAAAGCTGTAGGGAGGATGGAACTGTTTTAAATTTTAAGACGGATAAATATTTATTTATTTACTGTTGCATAATACTTATTGACATATCTATGCGTTTGTTAATTTTCTTATTTCTGCTTTATTACAAAATTTGAATTATAGAGCTGTGAGTTTAAATTTCAAGCATTTTGGGGAAATTGTTTACATTTAATATGGTTGGCATTTAATATATAAAAATTTTACATAT
>JAOUZG010019115.1:3300576-3311091 GCA_026289955.1 Argiope argentata
TTTATTACATTTTCCTTCAAATCTAACATTGTGTTATTAAAAATAAAAAGAATAATAATTTTGATTTAAATTACAAATAGTAATAATAGTTATGGCTCCCAAATTTTCTTTTTAATAAAAGTGCCTCATAGTAAACTTTTCTATTTCGGTGAAAAAAGGGTGTTGCCACCAGCAATTTATGAATTCATCATAATCAAGTAAATAATATTTTGTTCTTAAAATCGTTTTATGATGGATACTACTGGGGAACTTAACAAGGCTTTTATTTGTGCTTTGAAATTGTAAATTTACAATTATTTGAAAATTACTTTAATAAGCTGGAGAATATGAATTTTATTTCATTTAACACATATCGAATTCAATATACGAAATAAAATATTTGATAACATTTAACACAATTAATTAATAAATCTCCAGAGGAAAAAAGAGAGAGAGATAAAAAATTCAAATTAGTACTTTTGCATCATATATTAACATTCATTAATGATGTCTTTTCGCTATTTAAAATGTCAGTTTTAAAAGCGGTGATAAAAAGCAGTCTCAGAAAAATGAAAACAGTAAAATAAAGAAAAATATACTTTTGGACGAAAGTTGCTCCAGATAAGTTGAATTTTTGCAGTTGAAGTAAAAAAAATTATCGAACTTCACATTTCTTTTTACATTTTCAAGCGTTTTTAACAACAAAGGATAATTTTAAGCATTACATTACTAAATAAGTAATATCAAAAATTAAATCATTTCCTATTTACGTCAAAATAGAAAATTTTTATTATTGTTACTTTTTATTAAATGATTATAACTATTGGGTTGGCAACTAAGTGATTGCCGCTTTTGTCGATAGATTCATTCTACACTTTCTTTTGTTTTGTTAACGTGGTCAGAACATCTAACCTATATTTTTTCTTACTGTGTGGACTTCTACCTTTAATTAGTAAAAAAATTATATCAATTAGTTCTTTAGTTTTGATTTTATCCCAATTTGAAACTGGGAAAACAGGGCATGCACTTTCGACACATTTTATTGTATCACTTTCGAAAAGGCAAAAACGCATCGCAAGCACAAAAGAAGTTATTTGCCGTATATGGACATGAAGCCTTAAAAGAAAGGCAGTGTCGAAATTGGTTTATATAGCCCTGATAGCGCCACCATATAGCCCTGATGTTGCGCCTTTGGATTACCATTTGTTTCGCTCCATGCAAGAGTCTTTAAATGGTAAAATTTTTAATAAAGCAGATGATGTCAGATCACACCTTAATTCAGTTTTTTAATAGCACAGACCAGACATTTTACGAACGGGGAATTTTTACACTACTAGTCCGATGGAAAAAGGTCATCGACAATAACGGGCAATATCTATTTGAATAAAATTATATTTTTTAATAAAAATTCTGAATTTTCCTTCTAATTTGAAATCGGTAATGACTTAGTTGCCAACCCAATAATATAAATAATTTATTATAAAGTTGATTTTCACAAGAACTGAATTCGCATTTGAAAAATACAGAAATTCTTGCATTTTACAGATTGAGCCAATGTTTGTTGATTTCAGTTTTCATTACAAACTGCTAAAATTCTATTTAAAGCACTAAAAATTAATTAAATTTAATTTAATGTTTGAAACAACAACATAAACAGCAAAAGTCATACAATAAAAGTTTTAAAAATATATTTGAATTTGAGCGGAAGAATAAATGTATTTTATTAACGATTGCAAATTTGAACAATATACATAAATATATATAGGCAAAGTAGAAAAGCATTAAAAATGTTGATAAAAATATTGGGGAAACAGTCATAAATGATGTAATTTGTTTAAATTAACCATGCATTAAGAACAATAAAGTTTTTGCAGTGAGGGTAAAATAAATAGATAAATTGTTTTCTTTAAATAAAATAAATTAGAGTCGTCGGAAGTAACTATAAAAGTAACTTTTAGACTTAACTTTGAATACTTTTTGATATCTATCAATGCAAATAAGGTTGATGACACTAAACAATGATTATTCGAAGGCTGGGCTAAGTTCATTTTGTGTCATATCAGATTTAATTGTTAACTAAGAAGTTTTCTGCACATGATTTTACAATTCACCTTCATCTATGATGTCAAATATCAAAATTTTATTTCTGGAATTTACTTTTTAAAAATTCATTTTTATGGGTACTTGCGTATTAGACCGTCGACCTCAACTGTCGCCAGCGGTTTAGTAACTCATTGAAGATGGATTCAAATTTGGCAATAAAGCGCCAACGCCAATGAAACCAACAAAATGGCAGATAACAATTAAGGTTGGAACACTTTTTAGTATAATAGCGTTTTTTTACCATTATTGGCGGTTTAGCAACTCATTGATGACGCCTTCAAATTTGGCGATAAAGATTGCCGATATAATACGTAAGTACCTTTTTATGCTGAACGAATACAATTTTGACGATTAATGGAATAAAATAAAAACATTTCCCTTATTCTATTATTTTTTTAATACTTTATATATTTTAAATTCTATCTACCTCTCGAAATAAGCTTTTATCTGATTCTTGAATATACCACATTTATTGAAATTCGTGTAATTTCAATTTTATTATCTTTCGGAAAATAATTCTCGTCTATTAATAAAGGGCAGTTTCCGTGAAAGAGTTACTGGTGCTTTATAAAGACAGAAGAATTGTCTTAGACCATCTAAAATTGGCATAGACGAAAGGTATGGTGGGAAAAGGAAACTTGAAGATACTTTTTTTACACCTTAAGTAAAATTTTATTTAATAGAAGCTTCTTTTTAAATAAATGTTGGCGTTTCTTCATAGCAACTACAAAAAATATTATTGCACAAAAATAATTTTTTGCATCATCCTAATATTTAAAAATTTGTCTTATCATTGATGCCAATTTTTTGCAGCATAGTATTTCTAGTTTTTAATTAATAAAAAATATTTTAAGCTCATTTTAAAAAGCCATATTTAATTGTTGAAGTGAAAATTAACTGATTTTTGTACTACTATTATTTCATTCAGCGCTCCTTTTTTTCCTGATGGCAGACATGAAGATTTGACTTCCCCCCCCACAATGAATAAATTTAGCATAAGGCGAGGATTTCATAAAATTTTTGAAGTGCATTCAAATTAAAACACCGTTTCTCTTTTCTATGATATAATTGTATGTATACAGAAGTAAGCAGAAAAATATGATAATGAATAGTATAATGAACAAAATGGCACAAAGTATCTAAAACTGTTGGAGTTATTCATTTTTATAAGTTTGAAATTTAATAATATTTTTTTACGATCCCATTATCAAGTAATAAAAATATTTAATTGAAATTTTTAGTAATCATTAATATACATGTGAACCAACTGCTTTCTTAACAGTGGTCAATCCTCGGTAACTTCAATACATTTAAATGGAACTTAATGCATGTATAAAAACTAGATGATATTTTTCGTAAATAAGCATTCAAAATTCGGTCAAACGTATAAATCGTATATGTATTGTTCTGGAAAGAAGAAATTAAAATTCTAAATTGAAATATAGCAACTTATTGTATTTAACAGACAACTATTGCATTTAACAGACATAAAGAATATAAAAACTTATATTTGGACAGAAAGTCAGACTTCCTCAGAAAAGATTTCACTCATGATAAAAAACTACAAAAATAGAGTAAATACTATATACTAAATTTCACTTGCTTAGCTCAAAATGATTTCGAGTTAACCCGCGGATATACAGAGACAGATAGATGTTATTCCAAAAACAAGTCTTTCATATTCTGGGAGGTCGGAAAAATGGAGATTTCTTATAAACTTTGGGTTTTTTGATGCTTACAATACTTTTTAATTATATACGAGAAAGTAAAAAAGAAAAAAAAACTTTCAATTATGAAATAACCTAAATGGTAACAATCTTTATACGCACATGCAGTTAAATACAATATCATATTTTAAGAGAATGTGCACTATCTAGCAAACTATAAAAAGTTCGGAAAATCGTGATGTTTGCATTTAGTTTCAAATTATCGTTTGCTGCTTTTTTCCTCTGTAAGCCATTTTCCCTCTACAAGCCATTGTTATATTTAATTATCTTTTAGTTATTTGAATTTTTAAAAATAAAAACATCTTACTTGGAGTTTAGAAATATATTTATTTCATATTTGTATTAGTTTCAGATATAGGAAATAAATTCGTAAAAAGTTTAACAAATAATAATAATTGTTTTATTATTTGTTCAACTTGAGAAGTTCAAATGTTTAAGTATTTTATAAAACTTAAGGCACTATTTTTAAATATTATTTGGAGCTTTTACAGCATAATGTCGTATATATAAAATTCGTTAATTTATTTTCATAACTTTAACTTGCCACTTGTATTAAATAATAAAATTAAATTCTTTGAAAACAACATTTTCTATGATAGAGAAATTGTTTTATAGGTCGATAAATCATTTAATAAGTAATAAGATTAATATTATCGATAAATAATCAAATTTTTATACTTTCGTAATTTTGTACATATTCTTCTTATATTAATATCTGTCAAATATTAATATATTATAAAGATATAAAACGAGAAACGTGGAATTATATAAATCCCATTTTTTCATTGTATAAAATAGCACATTTATAAGAAGTCGCGAAAATTTTATTTAATATCTGAAGTTCATATATTTTGGCACAAATCGCAATAAAATTTTAAAATTCGATCTTATTAAAAGAGCTTTAAAATAATTTTGTATAAATTTAAATTAATAAATTATTGTTTAAAAAAACTTTAAATTAATAAAAATAGTTCAGAATGCTTTAATCCATCAAGAAACAGAATTCTTTCAAAACACTTTTAATTTATTATACATAAAATTTTTATTATTATTTTTTTCGAAATAAATTGTTTAAAAATACAATTAAATTAAATGTTTAAAAATTCGTTAAAAATAGAGTTTTAATTTATAGATCAAAACATCAGTATCATTGAAAAGCTGATTTTTTAAATCTTTAACTTGATGCAAAAATCAATCTTATGTTGTAATATTTTCGGAAGTTATAGCGAAAAAACTTCAAAATTTCGCTTATTTTTAAATTAATTAAAATTTTAATTAAAAATTAAAAAAAAGGGCTCCGAGGTGCTCATTCCCGGCCCCCAAGGTATACATGTACCAAATTTGGTAGCTGTAAGTCGAACGGTCTGGCCTGTACAGCGCCAACACACACACAAACACACATTGTGCTTTATTATAAGTAAAGATAAATCAAAACTTTATTATTAATATGCTATAACTAATTGAATTTTGTAACGAAATTTGAAAAAAAAAACCCTATTTGATTATATAAATGAATATAATTGAAAAGTAAATAATCCAATCAATTATTAATTAATAAATTTTTAAATTTTGTACTGACTTATATCTAATTATTTATATTATTTAACACTCAAATAAAAAATTGGTTCAAACAATGCAATTTACAAATAAATCGATTATAATATGTACTTGAAATATTTAATTTCCAAGTGTCCTTTTAATCTTTTATTCTTCATTATTTGCATTATCGTGGTAACTAAAATTCCTCTTCAAATATTGAATACCCTAAGCCTTCCTAATAAAGACGAAATCGTATTTACCTTTTCAATATTCTCTGTTACGGGCTTCTTCGATTCTAAACACAAGTGCGAATAGAAGCTGTGATGAAGTATCCTGCCCACCTGCTTTGTTTAATAAATCTTTATCAGCTGCGACAATTCTAACCACGTGATCCACCTCTAGCGAAAGCCAATTCGGGGGCAAAGTTTCACCGATAGCTTGCCTCTGATAGAAATTGATGGAGCTTCTGTTGGGTTGCGTTTGTCGTCCAGGAAGATGAATCACTGAACATTCCTAACTATCAAAATTGATGGTGGTTGATATGGAAATCAAAATTAAGGTTTCAGATCCGCTTTGATTAGTAAAATCCAACAGTTAATAACAGATAAAATATGAGACATGCGATTAAAAAGATGAGAGATGGTTGCAAAATTTTTCCAGAATCAAAAAAAAAAAAGTTCATAAATATTACAATTTTACCATGATGGGATAAACAAGGATGTTCTGGTCATTATATTTAAGCCTTAAATATAAAAAAATAGAATATTGTCAGAATAGTATTGCAGTAAGGATGTTATTTAAAATTGAGACAGAATTGCATTCTGATTTACTTGTAAAACTTCCCCAAGACTATTCAAAAATTTTTGAAGGTAGTACATTTAATTCTCAAAGTTTGAATAGTTTATATATATGATTATACATACTGAAATATGCAAAATATTTAAGAAATTTAAAAACTGTGACAATGATGACATTTTTGCAGTTTTGTGACAAACAATGATGATCTACTTTAAAGTCAGGTCATTATTATTAAAATTGCAAGCATGAAAGAATATATTGTCGATTGTAATATACTAATGTCGATGTTTTATTAACAGACAGATTATTAGACAGTAAAAACAGACAAGTAAACAGACTATTTAAATGTAGATTTTTCCCAATAATATTAAAAAAAAAATCAAAATTTCAATAATTTTACAGTATTTTAAATTCTTAAAATTTGAACAGTTTATGTAAGATTATATATTCCTTTATGATCACAGAATATTTCCAGAATCTAAAAACAGCCATAATGAGATATAATATGATAATCAAGGTTGATCTAGGTTAAGATCAGATCATTATATTAAAATTGTAAAGAAATAGAATAATATATGAGGATATTATTTAAAGTTATGACAGAATTCTGGTTTTATTTAATTATGCATCTTTCCACGAATATTAAAAAAATCAAAATGACGATAATACTTTCAATTCTCGAAATTTGAATAGTTTCTCTATGATGGAAAATGGAATTGTCCTTTATGATTGGAAAATATTTCCAGAATCTTAAAACAATTATAATGATAGCGACTTTCTGATTCAATGACAAACAAGGATGTGCTGAGTCAAGGTCAGAATATTATATTTAAGTTGAAAGCATAAATGAAGTAGAATAAAGACAGAATAATGCGCCAGTTTGCCATTTAAAATTAATTAAAAAGATAGAAACTCAGTCTAATTGTATTCATAGCATTAAAAAACATTTAAATGGAAACGATCTTATACTTCTACTTGTAAATTTTTTTTAATGTATGGAATGTATTAAGTATAATTCTTAATTATTTTTAGACAATTTTAATTCTAATTTACAGCTACACTTTTATTTACAAAATTAATAAAGACTGATCCACAAAACATTAAAGTAAAATACAAAATTATAAATTTAGTCTATTTGTATAATAGTTAATTACAGAAATTTGTAGACGAATTTCACTGTGCAAAATTTGTTACAATGTGAATTAGAGTTTCAACTTTATATACATAAACTATTATTTCATAATGATGGTCATTAGAATAAAAATTTGAAGTTTCTAATTTTAATGTGTTCTCTACAAAACGGATAATTTGGAAATTTCTTTGAGGGTCAAAAAAGAATTCTAAACATTTAAAAGACGAAATTATAAGTTTGGGAACATTTTCTTTACAAATTTTATTTTCATTCCTTTTTAGAAGCGAATGAAACTAGTTAGCAATACTAAAATAAAGTAGGGGAAAAAAAGAAAAGAAATCGGCTGAATATATGACAAAATTTGTTCAGAACTGAATAATTAAATTCACTTTGACTGAGTGTTACTCTTGATCGTTTTTTTTGAAAAGAGCATCCTACTCTAATCAAACAAAGATCAATTCTTCATAATACTAAGTACGCAATTCAAATGAGCAACTAAGTTATTATTGAAGGTACAAAAAAGCCAAATATGACTAAACTGCATTCAAACAAATAATAATACATTGAAAGTTAGAAACAGTAGTTGGTTACTAAGATGAAACATAGAATTTTTAAATATAAATAAAGCGTTTAAATTACACTTGGGCTGATAATTTGATAAAGCATATAAAACAGAATAAAATTTCACGCATGCAAAATAGTAATGATAAAAAGGACTTAACGTCAAAACAATCCTGATTACTTATTCAAAAACAAGACCCGATAAAAGAAACAAGAAAAATCAACCGATTTAGAAGATACATTTAAAATTGCCAATCATAATATAAACAATACCCGATTTCAACCACAGTGAAATGTGCTATCAGCGTTTTTTAGAAGGGTAAATAATTTTGTAAGATAAAAAGTTTTCAAAAGCGACAAAAGTTTTTTGGATCTAGTGAGAGCTGGGCTTATGCTTACTTTCAAAATAGTAATAGCAATTTTGAGATTATTTATTTCAAATTATTTGAGTTCTGAATATTTATTCAGAATCCTTTGCAGTGAAATGAAAATTATAGTTCGTCATTTTTTTTTTTGCCGGTCAATGGCAAGTTATGCTCGTCATGAGACTAAAATTACGGTTGAATATACACTCACTTACAAAGATTAAGTAAAAAGATGTAAAATTCAAAAAAAAAAACCATCAGCAAATACTGCTTTGATTGACACAAAATTTGGCAGAAAAGTAACACATGTATTTATGCATAAAGCAAAATCAATAATTATATACAGAAAGGAAAACAATAGTAAATGTTTGTAAGTTATCAGATAATGACATACTAGAGATTTAAACAGAATTATGCCTAAATTGAAAATAGACAGCATAAAAATGAAAAAAAGGACATTAATAGGGTATGTGATCCTCCCTCGTCTGTACACAAAATTTACACCTTGTGACCATGCTTTCAATTAGGTGGTCGACCACCGCAGAATTAAGTAATCACCATTCTTCTTATAGAGCAGTTTCCAGTTCAATAAGAGCGACTGGAGGTGGGAATCATGAAGATACCGCAAGTCCGAGAGCATCTCAAAGATTTTCAATGAGATTAAGGTCGAGCGAATATGCTGGCCACGCCATACGCCTCTTCACTATCCAGGTAGTCATCGACGATGTGAGCTCTATGAGGACGTTCGTTATCGTCTACTAAAACAAAAGTAGGACTAACTGCTGCAATGTATAATCTCACAATGGGTTCTAGGTCTTCATCTCGGTACCGGGCAGCCGTCACAGAACCCGTTTAAAGATGTGCAGGCCGGTTGCGGTATCCTAATGAAATCCCTGCCCACATCATAATGCTTCCGCATCGGAATGCGTGATATTCGGTGATGTTTTGGGGCTGTTGTGTGTTCCTTGTTCACGCCATATCCTTACACGCTTGTCATCTGGCTTCAGAGCAAATCTTGACTCATCAGTAAACATGGCATTGCCCCAGTCAGCTACAGTCCAGATGACATGTTCCCGGCACCACTTTAGTCGTGCCCCTCTTGATTGGACGGATAGAGGAACACAAACTCCAGGTACCCGGGCGTACAGTCTACTCATATGTAATCTTCGGCCTATAATAGCTGCAGATATCGCCTTACCAATTGACGCTGTAACCATAGATGTCACACGTGTGGAGGTCGCTCTGTGATTTCGCTTGACTACAATAGCATTATATCGATCGGCCGCTGGGGCTGTAACTCTTGACCGACCGTCTAAGGGCCTTCGAACAGCTGCCTGTGTGGTTTGGAATTGTGTCCATAAAGGTGAAAATAACGAATGATGAACGCCGAAGGAAAGAGCAACATCTGTGATCGACTGTTCTGCTTCAATGCGTCCCATAGCACGAGACCTCTCAGAATCATCCATTCGTCTTCTGGAAGTCATAGAAACACGTATGTCTTGAAAACAAATTGTACGAAATTTTTAAACACCTTCTATCAGCACTTACAACCAACTTCTGTAACTCTTCATAAAGCTGTCTTCTTATAAGACTACCCTTTTTGCATATGTCTTCACATAAAAGCGCGATTGGTTGTTTCCTAAAATTTTTGACTACTTCCATCTACCTCTGCAGCGAATTGCATCCTTTTTAATTCTGATTGGTTTCCTGAAATTCCGGAAGGTTTTCAAAAGTTGGAATCAGAACCCACATTTCTTCTCTAGATGGCGAAACAGCAGTTCGAGTTCTGCCGTACAATTCGCCTCGGTTGAACAGGGACTCTACGATAATTTAACTGACAAAAATCGTCTAACAAGGCTCTTTCCAACAGCTTTCAGTTCGAACCATACACAAGGAATTTCAGAAGATAGGAATGCATAGTCGAGTGCCTATGAGAAAACTACTTATTTCTGCCAGACATGCAAAAATTCGTTTGCAATGGTGTCGGGAAATAAGACACTGGGCATCTGAGGATTGGAAACAGGTAACGTGGTCGGATGAATCACGTTACATCTTATTTTTCACTGATGGAAGACGTCGAATTTGGCGAGAATCCCACGAAGCCATGAATCCATCTTGCCTTACTCGCAATGTGCAAGGATCTGGAGGGAGTATCATGATATGGAGCATGTTCTGCTGGCATGGAAGTTGTGCCCCAACGTTTCTCGAGGATAAACAAACAGCTATGTGATGCCTAGATGTAGGCAGATCAAGTGCATTCTGCAATGTTGCATTTTTATCTTGAAGGTGACGGATACTTCATGAACGATAA
>JAOUZG010019115.1:3341091-3359444 GCA_026289955.1 Argiope argentata
AAAGTTTTTCAATAAAACTTCTATTTGGTTTTTATACTAAATATTGAATTTTGAAATCCCTAAAGTATTAACTTTTCAGTAAAAAACATGAAGCCTCTGTATCGGAATACAGTTAATAAAAGCTTTTTTTAAAAAAAATATCCTTTTACAATAGTACTAAAAATATTATATGTATTATAATATATATTAAGCATGAATTTCAATTGTAGTTAATTCCCAAAGTTTTGTCTTAATTTAGCATATAGTAACTTCATTCTAAAATGTTCTCTTATTTCCTGATCCTATTCCTTCTTTTTTTATTGAATAAATCAATTGAATCTTTGTAAAAATAATGCATCATTGGCTCCACGGGCCGATGGTAGTAAATCACTGATGTAAAAAGATTCTTTTAAATAATTCCTGCGTTTCTCTTGTGAAGGTCAACCCACCTCAGAATTCCTGTCGAAATTTGACATGCGTCAGATTTATGAGGATCTCATTGCAGATAAGATCAGGTTAAATGTTTTTATTACTTTTATGCCTTTTTTCTCTCTTTATGTCTTTGTAACCTTCGTTTGTGCTTGGCTGCTTAGAATAAAGCGTACCTATCGAGTTTGAATAACACGGACTTAAAAAATTCAACTTGTCCTGATTACGGTCATGATTACGACTCCCATCAAAGCAAAATTAATATATTTTTACATATATATAAATTATTACTACTTTTAAGTATATAATTTGTAATTCCTTTCGGCAAATATTATGTGATCTTATAATCTTTCTTTTCCCATATTCAATATTAGATTACGCTACTTTTGGTGAATCAAATTGAATAAAAAAATTCTTAAAAGCTTTGAGTAACATTTTTATTAAAATTATACAGATGTGCAAAATTTAAAAATTATGGCATATCAGAAACTGGGGAAAATTTTAATTATGAATGAAGCAAGTCAAGTTAAATTAGAGTGTGTAAAAGAACAGGATTAAAATGCGTAGAATAAAATATTAAACCAGAGAAAGGAATGAAAGCTATTTAACTGTAAAATGTGTTGGACCACATCCGAAAATATAGAGAGGAATGGAATTTTTTTTGGATAAAATGTTTCTATAGAAATATTAAGTTTATTCGCAAATAAAATTGAGTACATTGTGTAGCATGATATTTACACACAACGTTTACTGAAAGAGCTTTCAAAAATGTCAACCATAATGTCAAAAACATGTCATACTATTTAGAAATTTTTCATCCAGACCAGCAGCAAATATATATTTAGGTTATTCGAAAACTTTAAGACTGTTTTTGAAGCTAAACCTGGTGCATCAGAATCTCAAATATTTATTTTTTGCTTTTCTTGTTAGATGTAGATAACCATATCTGATACTTTCAGACTATAAATGTTGCTATTTTGAAAAATAAATCACAGAATTTATTTCAAGTTTAATATTGAGAAGACAGATTTGTAAATAGAAGTTTGATATGATTGCAAGAAAATTATTTTTCACTAGCTTGTTATTTAGTTTTATTCCGTTTAAAGTTGCACGATGACTTTTTTAAAGATATTTCGTAAAATGCAATTAGAAAAATCTTTATTAATAATAATGATGGATATGTGTGTATGTTTATATTGATAGTATATTAAACAGGTTGGTAAACCCCCGACATACGATAGTTTCTAATCAAATACTTTGGAGGATGGAATTATGTACCTTGGTGTGATTTTTTAGAACTTTACTTAGAAGTTAACTTAAAAGTAGATTGAAGTGTCAAATTTTGTCCATTTTAAGTTCCCCAAAATATAGCAGATCAAAAATAATTTTTGACTTCATCTTAATAACTAAAAACCCCCCCTTTTTTAGCCATTTTAATAGTTTAATTTATATTCTATTTTCAATTGATAAATGCAAATGAATTATGAATAAATCTTTACATGTATGTTTTGCCCTGTGTGTCATATTTAACAAAATATTCTTAAAACTCTAATATTTTAAATAAAAAGAGTTTCACTCGAATAAACTCAATCAATCACTAAATCTGACTGAATTATGAAGATTGAAACATGTCTATTCTAAAAAAATGAAGGATTATAGATCCCTTCATCTACCATCTCAAAGAAGAAAATCCTCTCATAGTTCTTAAGAGCAGTTGGCCTAGATTGTGAAAATGTGGATTGTTCTAATATTGAATTATTCAAAATGTAATAAATTGGTCAGATTTGAACTCAGAAAATGAAAACTTTTATTTATTTATTTATTTATTTATTTAAAAGTTTGGAATATCACGAATATTTCAAAGAATATGATTCCTAAGGACCAAAGACCTATTTAAAATTTATAAATACTTCATAATTTTTTGAAGTATATTTATAAAATATTATTGTCAGTGCTTATATTCTTTAAAAAATAAAACCAAAAATTAAATGTTTCATTTCATCCCTGAATTTTTGTTGAATTATTCTTTTAGATATAAATTATCAAAATTATTGTTGGGCAAATAAGACCTCAATGCCGAACGTTTCTGCTTTCAGCTCTTATAATTGTTCTTTAAAGACGTGCTGAAATTCCCAAAAATACATCGATATATTAATTGTAGTTTCATTCTTTCCACTTTAATTTATAATTAAATTTTAAGAGAATTATAGAAAATTAGAGACGCATAATACAATGAACAGATACTTAATGCCATAACAATAATACATATAAATAATATGACTATCTAAATTTAAAGCTTAAAAAATAATTTTCTGAAAATCTAATTATGATAACAAGTTGCATAAAATATTAATTGAGAGTTTTAGCGGGCACTAATACTAGGGAACTGGCTGGTCACCAAAGTCGACTAGTAAGATTATAAAGATAGAATATGAGTACTCCAACCTTACTCCCAATTTATATGGTATATTATTATATTTTGTAAATTGAATAATCTTGAGATAACGACAATAGTATATGTTCAGACAGTCAGCTCTCCAAACTTATGTACCATTGCATAATGAAGATTTTAGAAATACTGATGAATATTTCCCCTCTATTTAAATCATATAAGAAAAGAATTTTCATCATAGAATTGTTTTTTTTTTCAAGATTCGTGTTTTACCACGCCATAATGACCTTTCATAAAAATTGAAAAAGGTATTATAAATTTTTTATGTCGCATATTTATAGAATCCTTCTTTGAAGTTTTCAAGTTTTTTTTGTGTTGCGGTGAATTAATGATTTTGCTATATATCTATGCTCATTTGATAAAATGGAGCATAAAGGAAATTTTTAGTACACATACTATATCCAATTATATCAATACATCTACAAAAATAAAGTAAGTGCGATAATATTCAATAATTCTAAGCAATATATGATAAATACATTTCATAATTTTTTAAATAAAATTATCTAAAAATGCGTGATTACATTGAAACATGATTCTGAATTACATTCCTGGCAAAATATAATCTCCTCAGATGCTTCTTAAATTTATAATTCTGCACATTAAAACCGAAAAGATTCCATTTCTTTCCAATATCCTCCCAAAAACCAAGCTTCAAGAAAAGGAGCAAAAAATATTTGACTTGATCATTATGTAATAATAAAGAAGTAGAATTATCATTTCAAAAATTATATCTTCCTTTGGCAAAATTTAGTTTGTTGTTAAGCGTTGCCAGATGGGTGCAATAAAAAGCTTTCATTAAAGTTGAAAAGTTGGAGTTCTTTGCTTCTTTCTCTATTTCCTTTCACTTAGCAAACGATTATTAAGAAATCCATTAAAAGACGGAAATTTTTCATTCCGACTTTTTCTCTTTCATACATCCTCGAAATAAAACGACATTCCGCTTTTAGGAATGAATAAAAGGAAAGTGAATCCTTTCTTTCTTCCTCTGCAATTAACTGGAATCCTTCCTTTTTCGAAATTCCACGGAACACAAAAAAAAGAAGGAAAATCCTCTTTTGACAAAACTGATGTTGCTTTATTGAAGTTGAATAGAAAACAAAATAATATGTAAAGAATTATTTTTTATTTTTCATAAATTGATAATCTGTACGGTATATTTTTTAAATAATTTATTTTTATCTCTTCTCATTTTTATGTAATTATTGTTTGAGTTTATTTTTGAATAGATTTTTAATAATTATTTCAGTAAATTTAACATAATACAGCTATTTGTAGCAGTTTATTTTAATCTCATTAATTTAAATTATAAGAATATAATTTCAAAAGTAATATATGCCGTATTCGAGAATTACTAAAAAACTGCAAAAAAGCAAACTAAAACAGTAGAAAAAATTACATGGAAAAAAATAAGGTAAAGAAACCAACATCTGATTTACTGTTATATCGTTTATTCCTTTCTTTTCTGAGTGTTTATATATGATGATAAATAGAAAGTAAAAATGGAAGCAAAAAATATTATTACTTGAAATTCCCACTATTCATTAAATTATCTAATAATGATGATTGTTTGTATTGGACTTAACCGAATAGACCATTTGAATTAAGCACATTTAGCATATATTTAATCTGGAAGGTGAGAATGTGCATCTAATGATTTTTTTTAAATATTTAGCATTAACATTTAATTTAATAAGGAATTATGCAAGATTTTTTCACTTTTTTACAGCAACTTAAATTGAACAAAGCTCAAAGATTAGTTTGACCTTATTATAAAATTTAGATACTGTTCCTTTTAATACTGTTAATTTTTTACTGTTTAATTCTTTTCTATTTTTAATTATTTTTTAATTAAAAATTCAATTTTGTTTTAAGGCAATGTGTTTTATTGTTGAAGCGAGGCTCAAATTGTTTTTGTTGTAGTTACTGTTGTTCTATAATAGAATTTTTCTATTAATTTATCTCTATTAATTATTTATTTTTATTATCACTTCAGAACATGATGTTGTTTTTGAAATAAGGTTTTTAGTGCCAACCAAAATCCGTAGGCGAAAAATGAAAATTTTATGATCTGTCTGAGCATCTCAAAAATCGGCTTCTTAATAACCCGTAGCTATTGCATTTACAAAAGTTCTGATTTTTTAAAAAAAATAATTTAATGACTTCAACAAATAAAACGCAGATAAATATCATTTTGAGCACGTGATTATATGAAAGGAAATAAACAGGAAAATGTGATATATTTTTTAAAACAATAAATGCGATGCAAAGTTTTTTGGATCGTTTGCAATACTAAAGGGACTCATTCAATGAAACAATTAAAATGAATAAAAATATCATTTAATTCGCACGAGCACGTGGAGCTTGACCGTTCAAGAAATGATGTTCTGACATGATACATTGAAATATGCATAGCAGATTTCATTTTAATCTTTTTTTTCTGTTATTCTATTTCTATTCATTATTTTGTTATTCTATTTTTATTACTTATTTTATTATTTTATTTTTATTGCTTTATTTCTATTGTTATTTTGCTTTTATTTAATTTTTTCGACATAATGAGGTACTAATTGTGCTAATTTAATTTATTTTTCTGTATTCAGTATAAAAAATTTAAGCCCCAAATTCATTTCACTTTAGAACAAGATGGCCAATTTAAAAATTCATCCGAAGTTTGAATTCGAAATTTTACGAAATTTCCCTAATAATCTTGTAATTAAAGAAACATAGATAAAACCATTATATACATATATTCTTTAAACCTTGATCGGTAACTATTTGCAGAAAATTGAACGAAGTCATGCTATGAGAATTATTACTGTACGTAATTTTCCTTTAAGGAATCATAAAAAGAAATCCTTCCAATTTTTAAAAATTTGCGTAAAATATTTAAGGATAAAAAATATCGCCAGTGTATAGTTAAAACTAAGTTAAAAATAAAAATAAAATAACATATTCCAATAATTTATAACCGTTATAGAAAAAATTAAGAATATGCATATATGAGCAGTGTATACTGAAAAACGATTTATTAATACGACATACTATTTTTTTTCGTGTTTTAGAGATAAGACATTTCAAAACAACAAGAATACATTAACACGTTTTTTTTTCTTTCACTTTTTTCCATAATCACTCTTAGCAGCGTATTGAAGATATGCTTATGTGCTAAACAGAAACTTGTTGAAAGTGGAGAAACTCGGTTGTCCTTGATGGACAAATATGAATATAAAAAGCCTTTTGTTTTCAGAAACTTTCTATTTACATATACTAAAATTTCTAGAAATAGAACACCGATTAAGTTCCAGATGTAAACAATGAAATCCAATCTTAGGTAATTAGTCCATAATGCCCTATTGAATAACAGATAATTAACATCTAAAAGAAAGCGATTAATTACTCTTCTGCTTTTAACACACAACTTCCTTTTTAAAACAAAGAAGTTTTTGTTTCTTTTCCCTAAATTCTCTTAACTCAAATTACACTTTTATTTCTTTGATTATTCTTTTCTTAAATTACAAAATACATTTATTGTTTTTAGTTATAATATGATATAAATCGTTAAGTAAGTTCTTCTGCATCAAAACGCTCTACAATTTTTTAAAAATATTGGAAAAGTTAAATATCATCTTTGAATTTTACTAAAACATTCACCAAACGATAAATTATCTTCGAATATTTTTATAAGTTTCTCGTCTCTTTCTTTCATTCAGAATCAAAAACTATCTGAAAATTTTCAGGCAATAAAATTCTTTGAGAAAGAATTTTTATCAGAAATCAAATACAAATCCATTTGCAAGAGTTATTATTTTTATCCCAGGTAGTTTCAAACTAATTAATTTTCTCAATCCCCTTTATTCAATGTGTTTTAGATGAATTCGTTGATTTTCATACGCTTCAAATTTTATTGATTTATTCTTTTTACTCAATGAATACATGGAATTTTTATAATCATTTTGTTGTTGTTTTTAATATTATTTTTATTAAACTGTTGAAAATGATGAACTGTTTTGATAACAATTTATACTATTTCTGTATGAGGAAAAAAATCTAAATATTCAGCAGCATCTATAAAGAGAGCAAACATTAACAGTTTTTCTCATTGATGTATTCTGATGTTAAATTATAATAACAAGTACAAGACAATTTAAAATTATATTAAAAGTAAATATCATAGCGAAACTTATTCAGCATTAAATAATAAATCAAATTTTCTGATTTTATCATCAATAATGAAAGAAAATAAAAGATAAAACATTTATTTCAACATTAAAATCATGCTAAGACATATTTAAAAAAAGAATTAAACAATGATTTAAAGAGTCTTTTTAAAATTGCTTAAACATATTTTTAAAAATTAAATGATAGCAGAATTGATTTCATTTAAATTATTTTTAAATTTAAAATATAAAAATTATTTTTGTGTTGTAATATATTTGAAAATTATCGTAAGAAAGCACCAAAATGTTGCTTAGTTTTTAATCAATTAAAAACCTTTTGAAGCTATAGGACAAATAGCTTCATAAAATTTCAATAAAACGCTTCCAAGGTAAGGCATCCACCCTCGAAAACATGCTGCATCTGAGTCAAACTGTCTGACTTGTAGAGCACAAACATACAAACAAATAAAAATATTCAACTTTTTTTTACTAGGGATTTAGAAATGAAATTTTGTAACAATGGAATGAATCTGAAGAATGATTAATTTGAAATAGATTTTTAAAAAATTATTGAATCATGTTAAACAAAAAAATAAATTCCTTCTACGCAAGATGACATTAAAAAAATTTTTTTTTGAAGAATTTCAATAGAGATTAAGCTTCATTTCAACTATTGCTCTCAATTTATTTTTAAAATTTAAATTTACAACCATTTCGAAATTCTTTACAACTATATATTAAAAGCAATAATCATCAAATTATTTTTATACATAACCATAAACAAGAATAATAAGCATTAAAATTTTTCATCAGTATCAGGATTACTTTCCAAAATAGTTTAGGCCTTACTTTCCAAAAAAGTTCTTGTATTGCTTTTCAAAAAAGTTTTGGATTACTTTCGAAAAAATTTCAGGTATTACTTTTCAAAAACGTTCAGGCATTAACTTTCAGGCATTACTTTCCAAAAACGTTTAGGTATTACTTTCCAAAAATGTTCAGGATTGACTTTCTCTTTACGCAATATTAATAAACAACTTGGATTTTACTATCATAAATACCGAATTAAAAATTCAGTATTTTTAACCATCAAATTGCATTTGTTTTCTGTGAATGAAATGGAATTTTGATTATTCGATGCTAACGGGATAAGAATTCATATTATCCAAAAACTTACACTGAAACAATAAAATAAGAAAGCAAAACTAGTAAGAGTAAACTATATTTATTTAAATTTAAAATATGAGTAAAGTCTTGTTTTTAATGTTTAACTATTTTATAATAAATGAAAGCATAATTAACAAGTACATAATATGATGTTCCAATAACCATGCTGATTGATTAAATACAATACAATATAATACAAGAGAAATTAAATCTTTAAGCGAATTAAAACTTTTGATTAATAGTCTCTGAATTCACAAATAATAGATGTATTTCTTTAAAGAATTTTTTTTATCAGAAATTGGTTAAAAACATTAAAAATGTCAAAAAATTAATTATAGATATTTAGCATCTTACCAATGGTATTTAATATTATAGCAACATAGCCCTTACATGGAATCAAAAAGGAATAAAATTAATCTATTAATTCTTAAAACTCTGAAACTATTAAACTATCTTTTAAAAAAATAGACAAACGGGCAAAATTGCATATCAATAAATGTGTAAACGTCTATCATAAAATTATAGCTTCAAGAATATTCAATGTCAAGTTAAATAAAAATGAATGTCATGGGAAAAATATATACGCTTCTAGCGATAAGTTTTCAAAGATGCATTTTCATAATTTTTTTCAATTTTCACCTTATCGCATTTTTATGAATTTGCTATTATTTGGTAACTTGTTTGCTTTCTCTCTCATACTGACTCAGTTTACATAAATAAGATTGTTTTTCATCTTTTAACTCTAATATTTCCTTCTTATAAACGGTAGAATATTTTTTTTCTTTTTACTCTTATATACTTTATTAATATATAGTAGTATTTTTTTATTTTTACTCTTTTATACTTTATTACTATATGGTAGTACTTTTTTCTTCTTCTTACTCTTTTATACTTCATTACTATATGGTAGTACTTTTTTTTTCTTCTTACTATTTTATACTTCATTACTATATGGTAGTACTTTTTTCTTCTTCTTACTCTTTTATACTTCATTATACGGTAGTATAATTTTTTTCTTCTTGCTCTTTTATATTTAATTAATACATGATAGTACCTTTTCTTCTTCTTACTCTTTTATACTTCATTAATACATGATAGTACTTTTTTTTCTTCTTACTCTTTTATACTTCATTACTATATGAGAATACATTTTTTTCTTCTTACTCTTTTATACTTCGTTACTATATGAGAATACAGTTTTTTCTTTTTACTCTTTTATACTTCATAAATATATGGTAGCACAGTTCTTTTTTTTACTCCTTTATACTTCATTAATATACGGTTACATAATTCTTTTCTTCTTACTCTTTTATACTTCATTAACATATGGTAGTCCAATTTTTTCGTTTTACTCTTTTATATTTCCTCAATATATGGTGGTGCATTTTCAATTTATACGTGTATTTATGCTGTATTAATAAGGCATTCACATCTAAACCTGGCAACTAGAAGTAATTTGTATGTCAAGGGGCCATGTTAGAATATCCTTGCCAGAATTGTAACATGTAAAGCATTGTAATAAGTAACCTCTTTAAAAAATTCCTTTAAGAATCGTATATTTTAACCATGGACAACTCATTTTCAGTGAAATTGGTACCTTCAGAAGATATGGGACTGTGAAAGCTCTTATATTTCTAAATAAAAAAAGTTATTCTTTTCAAAACGTTTTTCTGGACCCCTGCAGAAACACGCAACTTTCTATTACTTGTAGTCAATATTTCAGTCGCAAATTTTTCAAAACATAAAAGTTCTCCATGCTCCTATTCCCATTTCCATTTGAAATTGAAAAATATATGTTCCGGCCGCTTTTTCTCTTGACATTTTGTAGCAATACTTAGGACGTTCTATCTGTGGAACGTTTTTTTTTTAAGTCAGAAACAAATTGTTTTTCCCTTTTACAAAGAAGCACTGAAAGAAACATTTTTTTCCTTTTATTACAAAAAAGAATGATGCCATTGCCAAATATTTCTACTATTTTTATTTAGATATGATTTTGCAGATGCTTCTGAAAGTTGTTGTATCTGTATGCAATGGATGACTTTCCCGTTTATTTATATTTTCAAATGTCAATTTGTTCCTTTTAAGGATATTACTAAGTCATTTAAAAGATGTTGTATGGTTCTGTCATAAAAAAAATGCAAATGTTTCCTACTGCAGTGCAAGAATTATCGATGCATTTTGCAGTAAGTATCCTCCACAGCGTTACTCAAAGTAGAATATAACGAGCTCATCGCATAGAAACGGTTAGAAGAATATTGTAACGAAACTTTAAAGATCTAAGTCTTAAATTTAAACAAACAATTAGATTCATTAGAATGAAGAAACGTGCAAATAACGAGACTGAGAACTTTCTCTTTTATTGTATTTTCTTATGTATATTTGTTATTTTTAAGGATATTACAACATTTTGTATGGTTCCAAAGTAAAAAAAATGCAAAAGTTATGATGTTCTCTACTGCAATGCAAGAATTATTGATGTATTTTGCAGTAAGAATGATCCTTAGCGTTACTCAAATAAGAATATAACGAGTTCATCACATAGAAACCATTAGAAGAATATTGTTACAAGCCTTTAAAGATCTACGTCTTTAGTTTAAGCAATTAGATTCATTAGAATGAAGCAACACGCAACAGGAAGAGACTGAGAACTTTCTTGTTTATTTATATTATTTGATGTATATTTGTTCCATTTAAGGATATTACTAAGTCATTTAAAAAGATTTTGTATGGTTCCAACGTAAAAAATAAATAAATACAAAGGTTATGAAGTGTTCTATTGAAATGCGAAAATTATTGATGCATTTTGCAGTTAGAATCAAAGAAGAATAGAACGAGTTCATCACGTGGAAACGATTAGAAGAATATCGTTACGAGGCTTTAAAGGTCTACGTCTTTAGTTTAAACAAACAATTAGATTCCTTAGAATGAAGCAACACGCAACAGGGCGAGAGTGAGAACTTATCACTGATAAGACTCGGCTTTTACTCGCATAAAATTTTCGAGAACAAACAATTTGAATATTTAAGAAAGATCTAAAGCCTTCCAAATCTTGTATAGAAAAAAGATAGCAATTTAAATATTCCTCTCTTTGCATAAAATACATTGGATGGGATTCGAACCATGGATCAATTAATCTTAAAAGAGATATTCTGCCGACTAAGATACGGCTATTCATAGTTATACTGTATTCTGCGGTAAAATAAGGCTCATTCCTGACTTTATGTTTCCATGTATCAAAACTAAAAAAAATCAAGATTTAGTCATAAGAAACAGCCATGCAGACGCAAAAACTTTGAGAAATACATACCTGTATGTATTTCTCTTTATTCTGCTTCATGCATCTCGTTTTACATTAATTTTCAAAACGATAAGAGCTTTAAAATAAGGCATATAGTGCAGATTATATTCATATCTTAAAAAGTATTTTGAGAAGATATAAAAATTATATTGTGCTTTGAAAATTAATATATCTGCACAATTCTTATCGCATTCCTATTTTTTTAGTAGGAATGCGATATCTGCTCCAAACTAAGTAAATCTAAACAAAATTGTCTTACTTGTGGAGACCAACATAGCAAAGCATAGAATTTTGTCCATATTTGTACAGGTAACATAAATTATAGATAATGCCAGTACAATGATTGCATTGTCTAGAACATTTAGTTCATATACTACACATATTTAATAGAAATAAAATGTATGTATGATAATAAGTTTTAAAAATAATACCTATTCCGATTTTCAGCTTATTAAATTTGAAAAAAATAAATAAAATAAAGCATTGTTATAGTGGAAGGAATATTACATAGGCATAAAACTATATATGTGAGCTCGAAGTAATTAATATAGTTTTTTTACAGTCGATTCACTAATCGCAGACATTCTCCTAATGCTTGTTTTTTATATGGATATTATTAGTGATATAGAGCATTTAGCCTAAAGTTATTGATACAAAAATTGCCATATTCTTACCTAATACTGAATATTAATCGATTCCCTTTTCCTTTTTATTACAAAAAGTCGTCCTCTTAGGTTTCATGCTAGAGAGCATAAGTCGAGATTGGATTTCTTACTCTTTTGCTTTTATGTCCATTAATCAAAGAAATGAACGTGACGCTTATGCTTCGTTAAATCACGCGATGGCGTCGAGAACATGAAAAAAGGATTAAGTGCTGGCCAACATTTAATGTCGTTCCGTGGTGGTTTTTTTTTTATTATTATTTGTTTCTCCGGGATTTCACAACAGATATTTGTGAATCAGCAATTAAAAATTAATTTGGATAAGAAAACGTATTGAGACATTAGAAAGCAATAGACGAAAGGAGTTTTATAAGTAATCTGTGGGGAATAACATTTTTATGAAAATGATATGCAACAGCACCACTTTTTTTATTAAAAACATTTTTAACTTAAAGGAGAAAATAATCAAAAAAATTATTAAAAAAGGAAAAGGAAATCTTTGATCATAAATTTCAAGTTATCATGCGAGAACATTATTTTTTTAAAGTCATTATTTGTCTTAATTAATTTAAGTCATTAACCTTTTTAAACCGGTTTGAAAAAATTACGAGACTTCTCTATCTCTCTAATGATACACTTTTATTCTCAATTTTTCTAGCTGGCAAACAACGTTTTGGATTTCGACCGATTTTAAGACTGGAAAAAACCAGTAGTTTCGACTTAAAGTTCACTAATACAGGAAGATGTTGTATATGTGGTAAAATCCAACGAACGTAACGCAGATTAACATTAAAATCATATTCTAAAATTTACAGTATTTTGAGAAATACAATTTGTAAGAATGTGTTTATAATATCATAAATGAATAAATATAAGTTGTGTTTTACCAAATTCTGATAGTTAAAACTGAAAGAGAATTTTTAAAAAATGAAAATCTTCTGAGAGGGGGATTAATCATTTTAAAGTAAGAAATAATAAACTAACGATTTTCATAGAAACTTGTCCATCTGTCTCTGTTCCTCTCTCTATATATAGGTATAATGATAATTTTTTTAAACTGTCATTTTCAATTTTTCTAGCCGACAAACAAAGTTTTGCAGCTCGGCCGATTTTGAGATGAAATAACAGCTATGATGTCATAGTTCTATGTCAACTTTTTTTAAAAAATGTATCTGCTTTCAAAGAATCATACTTAATAATAAAGCAATAATGGTAAAAGTAGGTGAACCTTTTAAAAACGCATCTAATTTCAAAGAAGCAAACATAATTATAACGCGATGTTGTTAAAAAAATTTGCCAATAATTTCTGAGACACCAATACAATATCATGTTTTCACATGATACTAAGAGATATCAACCATTGATACTATAAATTTCCAATACCTTATTTCTTTCAAGTATCTCACTTGATAATAATTCACTGCATTTTACAATGCGCTGAGTATATAGAACTCATTTAAAATCCTAATTAACATGAAATAGACACACATTTGCCAATTCAAATCAATTGAAAATATTTAAGCCTTTTATACACCCTCTTTGATTTTATATGAATGGAAATAATAATTAATACCCTTAATAAAACATGTCAACTAATTAGGAAGTTAAATAAATTTGTGCATCAAAGGATTGGAATTGGAATATTTTCATTAATTTGAGAATTTTCGTCATTAATAAATTTTTGGCCATAAAATAAAGCAATTGCTGAATAATGTTAAATAAAGAAACTCGCGAAAGGTGCTTGACTGAAAAGCAAGTTTTTATATTTATAGAGAATTATGAGATTAGATTCTAATCTAGAATTTTTGATTTCGTTATGCGTTAAAAACTTAAGTTTATATAATTCTCTCCTTTAGTTCTCCATGTAACAAAAATCCCGTTTTTAGTAATCTCATTTTTCACAGTTGTATATGAGAAATGAGGCTATACAAATAGAAAATGAATAATTATAAAATACTTGTCAAAATGACCAAATAAAAAATATCCCAAAAAGGGAAAGACATCATTTTTTTATAATTACACATGTTTTACACGCTCCTAATTTGACATTCAACACTCTTTTATATCAGGATTCATTCCCCTCCCAGCACTGTTGTATGTTAAGGCCATTTAACTTCATTTTCTGTAAGAACTTTATGGTTCGATACGAAATATAAAATATAAAAGTTTAAAAAAATATAAAGTAATATCCAACTTAATATTTAAAAGTGATTTGGGGAACAATGATATTCTTTTCTGCAATGTTAGAATAATCTCTAAGTAGAGAGATTACAAAAATTCTTAAAAGATGTTGGATATATGTGAGAACAATGACTCTAGGCCTTAGTGACAAATTTGGAAACTTTGGGGAAAAAATAAAGATTAAAATGAAATCTGCAATGCATATTTCAATGCATCATGTCAGAACATCATTTTTAGAAATGCCACCCGCCACGTGCTCGTGCGAATTGAATTATATTTTTATTCATTTTAATGGTCTCATTGAATGAGTCACTTTAGTATTGTAAAAACTTTGTCTCGCATTTATTGTTTAAAAAAATATCGCATTTCCTATTTATATCTTTTCATATAATCATGTGTTCAAAATGATATGTTTCTAGGTTTTATTTGCTATAGTTATTAACTTATTTTTTTAAAAATCCTAGCTTTTGTAAATGCAATGGCAACGCGTTATTAAAAGCTGAATTTTTCAAATACTCGTGCATTTAATAAAATTTCAACTTTTCGACTACGGATATTTTATTTTTCGCCTATAGATTTTGTTGACGTCAAAAGCCTCATCCCAAAAACATCACATTATGACATTATAATAAATGATACCTCCAAAAATACAAAAATTGTGGTAATATTTTTATTGGAAGTGGAGATATAAAGATTCCCCTAGAAAACTTCATCTTTTCTCAGAAACGATTAGAAGTAAACCGCTTGCGTAAGGATTGGATTTTCCATTTAGATTTTTAATGTAAAGCGAACTTTTCCATTGCTTTACGTTGAATGTTGTTGTTTTATGCGTTGTTTAAATATCGAATATGAACCTTCTATTAAGTTCTTAATGTTATGCTTCCATGTCCTCTCTACTATTCATAGACAAAAAGTTCCTTTATCCATCGCATTGCACTTATTTTGGCATATAATCACTGAAAGATTATTTTCAACAGATTCTGAATTTTACATATTCCACGTGAAACATTCGGAAATTCTATTCATAACTTCCTGCGAAAAATCTGATATTTCAAACATCCTTCTTTTAATAAAGATCCAGTTTAATAAGTTTATTTTTTTTCTTTGCACGGAAACAGGTAATAAATTTACCAGAATTTTGCAAAGCACTACGGATTTTTCGCTCGTCTTGCACAATTTTAAGATATGCGATGTAGAGAACAACCCATCTTCTTATCTTGCCCTGCTTAGCTCCATTATGAGTTTGCTCTCCATCTGACTCACATAGAAAGAGAAATAAAAAATAGAAACTCCAGTCACATTGAAACAAAAATTTAGACTATGTTTCTTCGTCAATAGATCAGCATTGAAGTAAGAAATTTATATTTTGAAACTAAATCTTTGCAAATACTAAAAATTATTTCTTTATAATTCCATATGTATATCGATCACAAATCAGAAATACAATAATCTTCGCTATAACACAACTGCGAATGTCTTCTCAAATTATTTTTCAATATTAACTCGTATCTAAAGTGTGAAAAATAACTGTAAATCATAGGAAATTTAGAAATCAGAAATAGAATTTCAACAATTCCCTTTTACATTCTTTTGTTCTATCAATTTCAGCAAACATGTCGATTCTTTTCAAAATTCATATATTTCAAGCAAACAAAAGATATCCGAACGGAAACTCTGCCTTCGATTGAGCAGAAATATTTCTCTAATATTTGCACAGTTAAGCACCCCAGAGGTGGCAATACATTTCGAATGAGACAATATTGGTCCCAAGGTCACATTTCCCGGTTTTCCTTGCTTTTCAAACACTATTTACCTTCATTATTCTTTTCTATAGCGAAACATTCGAATGTTTTAACTTTTTTTCGTTTATCTAAGCCTAAATCTGTTTGATCTTCTTTGAAAGATATTACGAGTCAAAACTATCATCAATTTATTCTGTATGTATTACTGACACAAAACTATTGATTTTGATGCATCTAGATGAGGTTAATGGAGACAGTTGGTGAAATTCTTTATTTTGAATACATGACTCAAGTCTTTGTTACCATGTGAGAACATAAAGTTGATTTGGTTGGGAAGTTTTAATGTCTCCGAAATTTACAGGTAAAAAATATATTTACCTGCTTTTACTAGTATTGAGTAATTATTGTGCATGTTTCTTTGACAGCAGATGCGTTTTTAAAATTCTAACAAAGAACTATGATATAATAGCTGTTATTTCATCTCAAAATCGGTCTAGCTTCAAAACTTTGCTTTCTATCCATAGAATAATAAAATGAAAATGCAAAAAAATATCCTTAGACAGACAGACAGACAGACAAGATAGATAAGATAGATAGATAGATAAAGTCTTCTGATTGTTTCAAACCTGCTAAAATTGATTAATGACTTAAATAAATAAGGATAAATAACGACTTAAAAATAAAATTCTCACATGAAAACTTGGAATTTAAGATCGAAGATTTCATTTTCTTTTTGTTTTCTTTATTTTCATATCAGTTTCTTGAATTTTTATTACGTCAGAAAATGATGTTGTTTTGGGGATGAGGTTTTTGGCCTCAACAAACATCCGTAGACGAAAAAAAATTTTTTTTATCTGCACGATTATCTCAAAAAATCAGCTTCTAATGAAGCGTTGCCATCCCATTTACAAAATCTCTACTTAAAAAAAACAAGTTAATGATTACAGCAAATAAAACCTAGAAAAATGCCAATTTGAACGCGTGATTATACAAAATGAAATAAATAGGAAATGTGATATTTTTCTAAACAATAAATGCGAGACAAGGTTTTTTTGGAATCATTTGCAATACTAAAGTGACTCATTCAATGAAACAATTCAAATTAAAAAATATATCATTTAAAACGCACGAGCACATGGTGTTTGGCCGTTCAAGAAATTATGTTCTGACATGATACATTGAAATACGCAGAGCAGATTTAATTATAATATTTTATTTTGTTCCTGAAATGTTTAATAATTTTTGTAAATACACAAGTTTTGTAATTCCAAAAATATGTACTACTTTTCTCCGTTCAAAGCTTTCCATAATTATTTATTTCTCTTTCTGATTTCTTTAGTTTAAATCATGTTCATTATTTCCATAACTGTTTGTCTGCTTTTATTTTTTTCGATATTCCTTACTCTTTCTTCATTTCATGAGAGTTTGACATTCATCAGATCATTCCTTCCTGGTATTGCAATTTTAAATGACAGCGTTGTACATCTTAATTACCTAATATGTTTTGATATTTTAAAATATTTTGACGAAGGAATCATGAAAAATAATTTATACATATTGTTAAAAGCGGGCGAAACGCTCGCTGAAGGCGAAAACGTTGGCGGCGCTTCACAAGGTGCTTCGCGCTAGCCGAGTTGACTTGGCGAGAGGAATATTCTGGTAAACCCGAGACAATTCTGGTTGCGCCGCGTTTTCTTTCGGCGCTTTCGCCCAGCTATATAAAAGACGGCCTACCTCTTTTCGGCGGTTGCTCTCTCAAGGAAGAGAAGCGTTTCGCTTAACTAGCGGATTTTCGCTTGTTATTAGTTTGCTGTTAACGCTGTGTTATTGAGCTCGCTGTGATTGACTGTTGCTGTGCTATACGATAGTTGTTTTGCAAACTGTGTTTATTGTGCGTAAGACTTGCATTTACGCTGAAAGTGACTGATTATTGCGTGATTCTGTTTTCTGAAGTTTTCCTTTCTCAAGTCATCCAGTAAATAGCTGTTAATAAATTTTTTTGTGCTGTCCTCAAATAAAGTTCATTCAATCTGAACCCAGACGTTAAAAAGATAACAATGTATTATTTAACTGAAGCAAAACGAAATACAAACTTACATATTCTATGTTAGCCCATTTGGCTCCCAATTTTAAAATTTTGCTACAAAAGATAATTTTTCAATCCTAATATTTTCATAAGAAAAATAATCCGATTTCAAAAATATTCGCCACATTTCTCATAAATTGGATTTTTGATAAATTTTAGTATTTTTTTAATTTTAAAAATCTTTGAATACGCTATATTAT
>JAOUZG010019115.1:3379444-3403677 GCA_026289955.1 Argiope argentata
ACTACCCGAAGTGTATTCTGTTGTGAGTGTATAGCACAGTAGTGGCATGGTAAGTATGAAAGTCCTCCTGCCAAACCGCCAACTGCCTCGAATGAATATTACACTACTTTCATTGATATAGAAACAGATAATGATCATATTAAGGTCGTTCAAAAAGTAAATAACTATAAAAAAATTCAGTCATAAATACTTTATTTACGTCCGCAACAATGCAATATGATACACATACTAGCACAGTATTTCTCTACTTAGTCCTTCAGTCGTTCAAGAACTTTTTCAGAACATAGAGCTAGTTTCGAAAGAAATCCAAACATTTGATATTTTCAAGCTATTAATACGAACGATTACCTGTTATCCCCCCTCCCCAATGTAATTTATGAACTATCACATGTTCTTTCCAGTCCAGTGGCGTCATGCTCGCTTTTTTTCTTGCTGTATTAGAATTAGAACTCCGTGCTGAGTGTGTGTGTTTTTTAGATGCGTTCTACAAATTAAATAATGCTAAAATTTACAAGAGGTTGGAATCTTTATTTCGGCTAATTTAGTGTCCGAATCTTCAATGACTACTTTTTTAGGCAAGCTCGGTTCCGGGACCATTTGACTCGAAAACTAGATGGGTAAACTAAAAGGTATGCATATTTTCTTTTGTTCATTCTTTTGAAAACTTCGAACATAATCCACAATTGCACTAATAGTTCAATGCCCTGATTGAAGAAAATCCGTCCTTGGTCCTGGAACTTATTTAGAACAGCTGTCTGAACGTGGTTGTCGTTGAGAAATGGAATGAGCGCTTCCAACGGATATTCCCTATTACTGTGCATGAGGTAATGCTGAGAATGTCTTCCACCCGCTGCACCATGTCTGATGTGCACCGTTGCTGGTCTTCCTCGCCTTTCCACACCGATTAAGTCTGTGCGTCCGTCTTCGAACTGCTGGCACCAGTTCACAATGCCTGGATGTGACAATGCATGTGGCCCAATCTTTCAAGATGAATCTCCGTACTCGTTAAACGTTTTGCTCACTGTAAGCGTACTATCCCGCGTACTTCAACGTTGGAATAAGTTTCTAGCTGATGCGTCATTTTTTACTCTTACTACGCAACAATGGTTTTCACTATCGGGATGAAATTGATACCGTTGTGGCAAGTCATGGAACTCATTTACCATCTGTGCAAAATTAGTTCTTTTTGTTGTTGTTACTAATGGCACTTGCCATTAATAAGCCCCCCGCTGATACAGCAGCAGACTTAAGCCGAAAGGAGCGTCTCTTGTTTTTGAAGTAGCGCCAACTAGGACCCAATAGTACGATTTAGCTGCACAATCACCACATTCGCTTGAACAGCCCCTTTTTACAGGGGAACACATTCACACACGTTACAGATAAAACAAAAAAGAACAACCATGCCCGAACCGAGACTCCCAGAAAACGAGGAAGACTTGCTGCCTCTGTGCCAGAAAGCTAGTAATATAAGAGTAAAGAAAAATTGCATTTTGTGCGTCATTTGCTTTACACTCTGAATCCTGATTTAAAATTTCACCTAATTTAAATATATTTTTTATTCGCAAACCATAGTGTAGAAGTGACGTATCGTTATGAAATTTACGAGGTCTTTGTCTTTGATAGCTAAAATATAAATTTAATAATTATTAAAATAATCATTTTTCTCTCGAATGATTATTTCAAAAACACTGGTTTATTTTTACGAAACTCTAGTAATAATTTGCCTAGAAGGGCTTTTGATGCAATTGCATGAGTTATAGATCCATGGTCATGGAGATCACTTCTTAGGCTAAATGTCAAAACAAGCGAAATTAAAAAAAAGAACGTCATGAAACAAATAAATTTAATTTGTTTATTTTGTTTTTGTTTCAAAATTACAATGATGATGTACTATAATAAAGACGGGAAAAATTTATTTACGAATCTTTCTTAGTTTGGATTATATTTTCTCTTATTGCAACAACACGATAGTAAATATTTAATGTTATCAAAAAGAATCAATATCCTTCAGCAGTAAATATTCTTGTGAGGAAATGTATACCTTTGATGGTTGATTGATCATAAAGTTTATTACGAATACTTAGATCAGTTTTATGTCGACATTAGATAGCATCGATTCTCTGTTTCAGTTGTTTCTTCGATATTTAGCCATAGGAATATTCTGCAATGTAGCTGTTTCATAAGTTTATATATTTATTCTTAGAAACAATTTCCTTTAAATACTGTTTTTCGTGAAAAGAAATGTGTAAAAAGTTGGTTTCAAAAGCTTGCTTTTTGACATTATGATTTATACAATAATGTGGAAAATATAAATAATAGATATTTTCGATAGTTTTTTTTCCTTCATTTTTAGATATTTAGGTTGAGATTCGACGAAGTTTATTCTTTTCTCACATGCTATATTATAGAAAATCATAAAGTGAGGATTGATTTTTCTTTTGAAATATGATATAAAGGGTGGCTGTAATTAAAATTCCATTTTAACATTGTCATAAAAGGAAAACTACTATATCAAATCTTATCAAACTTGGTAATAAGTTAGGTTAAAGAAGGCCATTATAATTATTTTCAAACAAAAAAAAAGATAAAAAGTTCATCACCTTGGGTTGATTACATTGTATTTGTAGCATTAGAACTTAGTGTATAGCACTTAGAAATAAATGAATAATAATGGTTGATTATTGAAATGAAAATCTACTCACCTCATTCCGAAGATTAATTGAATATTACTCAAAGAAAGCAGACCTCAAAGAATATTTTTTCCATTTTAATGGAATGATTAAAGAGGAGCGAATTGCGAATACAGAATGATGACTGATCGAAATCAAAAAAAAATCCACCGGAAACATAAAATAAAGAAAAAATGATGAGACAGCAAAAAGTAATAATAATAACTAAAGTCATTTTGTTGCTGCTTTTCCATTGGAGCCACTCCCGTCTGGCCGGATGAGTCAACATCTTGGGGTGCCCGGCGAAGAGACTGGCAGGATGGCCAGTCGTGAAACTGGACGGCGGATGATTCCGGAGGCGACCTTCAGCTCCACAACGTGAGTGACCTCGTCCCTTCCGGGGAATACGTTGACTACTCTGCCTAATTTCCAGTACAGAGGTGGCACTGAGTCCTCTTGAATGGCGGCTAAATCACCCACTTGGATGACTCTGTTCTCTCGGTGCTTTAAGGGACGAGGCATCATCTGGGAGAGGTATTCTTTGGACCATCGCTTCTTGAGCTAGAGGAGACGGCCATATCTAGAAGATAAACTCAAATCGAGATTAGTACGGTGTATATTTCTTTCAGGAAGTTCCACCATAGGAGCTCCTATGAGGAAGGGGCCATGGGTTAAGGCCCTGATATCACTGGAATCAGGAGACAGGGGTATCAGAGGCCTTGAGTTTACGCATGCCTCGATTTGGCATAATAATGTGGACAACTCTTCGAATGTTAAAAGCGAACCTTGACATGCTTTCAGTAGATGACGTTTAGTTAATTTGACCGACGCCTCCCATAACCCACCAAAATTGGGGGCATAAGGGGGCATGAAATGCCGCGTGATAGCCTTGGCGGATGAGAAGTCTTGAATAGCCTCACTTCGAGATAAGTCAATTAAGTATTTTATGTAGGAATTGGCTCCTACAAAGTTCCTTCCATTGTCGGAATAAATGTAGACTGGGTTGCCTCTAAATGCGACGAAACGTCGTAGGGTCGCTGAAAACGCTTCTGTAGATAAACTGGCGACTAGTTCTAGATGGATAGCCTTGGTGCTCATACAAATGAATAAACATATGTACTATTTGAATCTGGTGGCTTTTCTCTGATGCTGGCATTTGGTAACAATTGGTCCAGCTTAATCGACCCCAGCTTTTTCGAATGGTCGACTTATTGAGATGCGGGGCACCGGCAAATCACCCATCATTTGTTGAATGGGTTTTGCACTTAATTTAAAACATTTTACACAATTTCTGAGTACCTTTCTCACAGTGGAAAGTCCATCCAGAATCCAGTATTCTTGACGAATTAATGATAAGACAAGATTTTGTCCTCCGTGGAAACTGCTTTTGTGGAAATGTTGTATAATTAAGGTTGATATATGGTGATTCTTTGGTATTAACATAGGATGTTTTTGGTCAAACGGTAATGTTTGATGTTTACTTAGTCGACCTCCTACACGAAGAATGCTGTCTGAGTCTAAAGTAATGGCGACAATTTACAGGTTGGTTTCACTGATTTATTTTTTCTTAATTGTCGGATATCTTCGGAGAATTCTGACGCCTGGATAAGTTTGACTATTCTTCGTTTCGCATAATCTATTTCTTGAGATTGCAACGGTCCGGTTACTTTCAAGGATTTAAAATTATTAGAAAACCTGAAAATCCATGCAACGATTCTAACTAGTTTTAAGTATGACGAATATTTCAATAGAAAGTCCTGGTACTGAGTAGTTTCTACTACTAAACAATGAGGTTCCTGATCTCGTAATATATCATCTTCTGAAATTGATGAACTGGGCAACACATTTAGAGGTACGTTAAAGTCCGAAAGAAGCCATGGTGGACCAACAAACCAGTTGCTAGCTTTTAACTGCCCAGGGAAAAGTACTCGAGAGGCGGAATCAGCCGGATTTTGTTTCACTCGGTGTATGTCTCCAAGACTCAATTGTCGTTAGTGAGTTTACCTTCTCCACACGATGTTTCACAAATTGGTTCCCCTTTCCTGGTTTGTTAGATATCCAGATTAATGCTATCGAGGAGTCGCGCCATAGCAAGACTTCATCGACCTTGAATTTAACGGTAGTCTGTATAGCATTCACCAATTCAGTCAATAAAACTGCTCCTGAAAGCTCAGGCCACGGCAAAGTTAAAGATTCACGGCTGCAATTCGCGTTTTTGAAGCCATTAAAGATACATGGACACTGTGGGATATTACGCGTAAATAGGCAACGGCGGCATAGGCCTTTGCAGAGGCATCACAGAAATCGTGAATTTCTATTTTAGTGGAATTAACTACATGCATATATCGAGGAATTTGAATGTCTTTCAGATTTGGGAGTTCAGATTGAAATTTGAGCCACTGTTCGAGAATATGCCGAGGTAAGGGTTCATCCCAAGATACTTCAGCCAACCAGAGTTCTTGAAGCATAATTTTCAGGACGACTGTGGCAGGTGCCATCAATCCTAACGGATCATATGTTTGAGCTATCTGCGATAACAATTGTCGTTTAGTAGTGATGCTTTTGGGATCTACAGTCCGAATTAAAATTCCAGAATATTCCCAGAACTCTTTGAGATGAATCCTGATCAAAATAATGAATTACACTATCTGCTTTATCGGACTCTGGCAGTCCAGAAAGAGCCTATGGGTGACTGCAAGCCCATTCTCTAAGGGGAAATCCTCCCGAATTCATAAATTTCCGCAACTCCTGAATTATGGCTTGAGCTGCTTCTATCGAATCTCCTCCTGCCAATAAATCATCGACATAAAAGTTTTCCTTAGTGATTTCCGCTGCGAGTGGGAAATTCTCATATTCATCTTCACATAACTTTTGTATAGTGCGAATGACTAAATATGGTGCACATGATGTGGCGTAGGTTACAGTGTTTAGTTTATAAATATTGATTGGTTGATCAGCACTTTCTCGCCAATAAATTCTTTGATATTTTCTATCCTCTTCGGCCACGAAAATTTGCCGATACATTTTGGCTATATCAGCCGTAAACGCAACCGGATAACTTCTAAATTTAAGTAAAATATCAAAAATACTCCTTTGGAGTTTAGATCCCTTTAATAGCACATCATTTAAAGATTTGTTGTTATTCGACTTGTATGACACGTCGAACACTACCCTAAGTTTAGTGGTAGTACTGTGCTCGTTTACTACACCGTGATGAGGAAGGAAATAATTAGGGATGTTGAAGGGATGTTTCATCTGGTTTTAAGAGCGTCATATGTTTCATGTCTATATATTCCTTCATAAATTGAATGTATTGTTTCCGTAGGTCAGGCTTTTGATTTAATTTTCTCTCGATAGTATAAAACCTCTGAAGAGCACCCATTTTGCTCTCACCGATCACCTTATCTTCCTTGAAGGGTAGTCTAAAGACATATTTCCCTTCATCGGTTCGAGTCGTTGTATTTAGAAACAATTGTTCCACCGTATATTCGGAATAACAGATTTTTTCCGATTCAGGTAACGATTCACAATCGAAGATTTTTCTTTAAAGTTTCGTTAACACAAGAGTCATTGTTCGTACACGTTGTATGACATATAACACTGGGACTGGCATTTGTATTGAAGTCAACTTGACCACATACAAACCAGCCAATTTTGCTGGGAAAAGCAGTAGGAGTTCCCACTGGGCCTATGATGGCATTTCCATTAATTAAACGTGAGAAAATGTCCGCTTCCAACAGCACGTCTATAGGGCTTTGTATGAAGAAATTAGGGTCTGTTAGCTGTAACCCTTTGATATGAGGCCATTCGTACTGATTCAAATGAAAATTCGGAAGAGGTGATGTTACCCTATCCACCACGAATGCATTTACCGAAAATAAATCTGCTGAAATATGCGGAGTGAATTCAAATTTGGTTTCTTCTAATAATGTGTCTGCAACCATGCAATTAACACCTACCAAACTATGTGATGTACTATGTAGTGCCAATCCTAAACGTTCGGCACAGGCCCTCGTGATTAACGAATTTTGACTTCCACTATCAATTAGAGCTTTGCACTGACTAACTTTCCCTCCTTTGCCCTTTACGTTAATTAAAGCAGTTGATAACAACACCTTACTAGAATAAAATTGTGCTGTATTTGAAATTAATAGTTTCGAATTATGGTTACCAACTACTTCATTACTTCCGGCATTAGCTGCATATACATGCAAAAGAGTGTGATGTTTCTCTGCACAGTTTTTACAATTTATGTTAATTCTACAGTTTTCCAACCGATGATTTTGACGCTGACAATTTTGACATATTTTATTAAATTCTATAACCTTCCACCGTTCAAAAACCGTCATTTTATTAAACATAGGGCACTTAAATAACGCATGAGTTTGATTGCACACTACACAAGTATAACTTTTCTTAACAATCACACTGTTACCTATTTGTTTTCGATTTACTCCAGCATCAGGTGATTTTTTTGCTGAATTGAATTTCGTTTCTGATTTAATACCCGTCACGTCATCTAAACTTCGAGCTTCTCGCTCTATAAATTTCCGAAATTTATCTAAGTCTGGTATCTCATCACTCTCTAACGTTAATTCCCACCTTCGTTTTAGCGGTTGTTCTAATTTCGAAACCATAAACTGAATTACTATCAAGTCACTCAACGAATTAGACTCTAACCCTAAAGTATTAAGATTTCTAACAGATTCATTGCATGTATCAATTATTTCTAACAAAGTTTTTGAGTTATATGCTTTAACTATCCTTGTAGAAAATATTCTATTTATTTGGGATAACGCTAGCAGTCTTTTATCTTCGAATCTTTCACATAATAAATCCCAGCAATGCTTTAAATTCTCCTCTTTTAAAGAGAAAAATATCTTAAAATATGTCGTCATTTAGCCTATTGTAATTATTTATTATTTAGCTTATTGTCGTTATTTATTATACAAAGAATTTGTATTTTTCATTAACAACGGTTTTAAAATTTATAACAAAAAATCTTAAAATCGTTATTCATTATTTAACCTATTGTCGTTATTTATTATTTAGCCTATTGTCTTTATTTATTATACAACAATTTTGGATATTTCCTTAACAATGATTTTATAAGTAATAACAGAAAAAATCACAAAATGTGTTATTATTTATTATTTAACCTATTATCGATATTTATTATTTAACAAATTGTCGTTATTTATTATACAGCGTATTTGGAGTTTTTCTAAACAATGATTTTAAAAGTAATAACAGAAAAAAAATCTTAAAATAAGTCGTTATTTATTATTTAGCCTATTGTCGTTATTTATTATACAGTGTATTTTGAGTCTTTCTTAACAATGACTTTAAAAGTAATAACACAAGAAAAACTCGTAATTTTTAGTTATCTCTTTTTTCTGTTTTGTTGTTTACTGTAAGTGCTATACTTATTACGCTTTGTCTGTGTTTTGTTATATGTGCAAAACAAAGAGTCGTTACTTATTATTTAAATCCGCTAAACATTTTTACCGTAAGCCAATAGAACTACTACGGGGAAAGAAAGAGCTTAAAAAAGTACCTAAATTTTAGTTAAATTTTGTTTATGTACTTGGTTGTTGCGCCTCATCTGTGTTTTGTTACTTTTTTACCATGTAGAATAACGCATCGTTATTTATTATTTAGCTTGTTAAACTTTTTACCTTATAAGCAATAAAATGGTGATGGATTTTTCCATAGCAATAGTTTTGAAAGAAATAACTGACCCCCCCTTAAAATGCATGTAATTTTTAGTTACATCTGCAGCATTTTGCAAGTGCTATACTTGTTAAGCTTCGTCTGTTTTGTTACCTGTGTAGAGTAAAGAGATATTATTTATTATTTACCCCCACCCCCAAAGGGCATCACATAATTGAGGACGTTATTCTTCCGGAATGGTGGTTGGATCTCGCTACCTTGGAGTGTACACTAATAGGTGAGGGTAGGCTCCTCCTATCGATGAGGAGACGTACTTCCTATGGGAAGGATTGTACTGTGGCTGGTAATGCCTATTAGAATTCACACACAGTTTCCATCAGCGTAGCTGCTGTGGTGGTCTGGCCATTCAGCCTCATATTTTAAATCCGTGTGCATTCTTGGTAGGTCGAAGAGTCTGTTATGACTTAGGATTTAATCAATTGAAGTTTTTAGCATATAACCAATAACAGGCTTAAATTTTTACATAACAATAAAAAAAGAAAGAAATTACTGAAGAAAACCCCATAAAACGTACTTAAACTTACTCTTTAATTAGCAAATTTTAATTAACTTTAGAATTTTTAAAAGTTGATAGCAGCGTTCCTCATACAGAAATGCAAATATCCAAAATTTCATCAAAATCAATTTTACATTTATATTGAAGATACAAAACCAGACATTCCTTCTCATACGAAAAGATAACGACAAGAATATTCATTTAACTACATAGCTACACAAAATAAAGCATTTCTTTATTCAGCTTATTGTTTCCCTATCGTGAATTTAATTTCCAAAGCGAATGGAATGAATTGAGAATGGAATACGAGGATATATATATAAAAAAAAACAAATGTTGGAAGTTTAACATCTGGAATGTAAGCATAGCGTGTTAGAGAAGAAAATATCGGTTTCGTTTTCTTTGGAAATGAAATACTCATTTTCCAATACAATCGATGCCTGGATAAAGAATTAAATGATAAACACGTGTCTGAATAAGCTTGAAACTATTTATCTAAGAAACTAGCAATTATAGATCAATAAAAAAAGTTTTCATTCATACGTTTTACAAAATGTTCTGACGATGGAAAATTCATTATGTGCTTTTAAAAGTTTATTGATTCTTTTTTGTGTAGTATTTAATACGTTCTATAGGACATATTATGATTCAGGACTTGCTTAGATAAATGTCGACTATTTTATATTTATATCTGCATTATCTTGATTCAAATGCTTTAGAAAAATCAAAAACATGTTTTATCGTTCAGAGTTTAGTATGTTGAAAAAAAGAAGTTTTAATTTGCTGAAATCTAAAGCTAAAAGTTTTATTTCTAATTCATTTTATTCGGGCAGACGATATCGTTTGAAATAAATTGAAATGAAATAATTCCTTTCAAAATGCTTGGAACAAATAAATAAGTTATACTAGGAATTAATATTTAAATTTATTTTCTAAAATATGTTTGAGAAGCGAGTATGCAATTTTTAGTACATAACAACTTTAACTATTACTAAATACTCGACAGGAAACAAAGAAAAATACTTTTTTTAACTTAACTAATTTATATTTGACGAGATAAAACATTTGAAATATTTCAAAAGCATATTCATCAGAAAATATTTAAACTAGTCTATTACTGTCGCAACTTAAACACTGTATATTCATTTGCTAGAAAGTATATCCGTTAAAGAGCTTTTAAATCAAAATGTATTATGCCGAAAACATTAAAATCTTTTGAGAAGCTTTTAGACTTTATTATTAGGAGTTTGTTAATAATTACTACAGAAATAATAACTAGTTGCTGCAAACTTAAGGATTATTTTCAGGTGCCATATATCGCTATAGAACGAAAATATTTTAAATCGAACGTAGAACTGAAACTTTTATTGTACACACGAAATACGAATATTCAAGATCGTAGACTTTTACTTTCTGATTTACTAAGTAAAGAGAAAACATTATCATAAAAAAATCGAACTGATAATTGGTTAAATCTCCATATTTCAGAAGTTCAAGAATTCGAAAAACGCATTTTTAGCGTTATATCTGTCTGTCAATCCGTTTGTGAAAAAAAGAAACCGATTAAATGGATGGAATTTAGTACATGGAGTTTAGATAACATTTCTAGGCAATTAACAATTACTAAGCGGTACTTTTTATAATATTGTTACGTTTTTAGCGTAGCGGTTCGGATTGAATGGACTTTATTTGAAGACAGCACAAACAAATTTATTTGCTGCTATTTACAGCTATTTATAGGGTGACTTGATGAAGGAAAACTTCAGATAAACACAATCCAGCAGTCAATAGTCAATTACAGCGTAAATGCAAATCTTACGCACAATAAACACAGACTGGAAAACAGCTATCGTATAGCACAGCAACAGTAAATAGTAGCGAGCTCAATAATACAACGTTTACAGCAAACGTAAACAAGCTCACGAATAACAAGCGAGAAAAGTAATCCGCTAGTCCTGCGAGACGCTTCTCTTCCGAGAGGAAATAAACTAACTAACTGCCAGAACTACGGCTACCAGTCCAAAAGCACGAGAAGCAACGTGGTGCTTCACGTACTTCTACGGACTAGTTATTTCGCAAAGTTAACACGGTTGACGTGAAGCTCCTCGTCAAACGTTACTAACTTCGGTGTGCTTCCACGACACTCGCCCACTTGTAACAATACACACGAAATACAAATATTCAAGATCGTAGACTTTGATTAACTAAGTATTGAGAAAATATTCTGATTAACTAAATTTAGAGAAAACATTATCAAAAAATTCGAATTGAGAATTTTTTGAATCTCCGGTACGGTACTAATGCACGGTACTAAACGGTAATTAACGTTAACGTCCTAAACGGTACTTTTTCGTTAGCCGGACGAAAGCAAAAAAATCGCCAACGAAATTTGGCGGAATTCTATTTTATTTGGCGATTTTTCACTTGCTTCTGTTTAGTGAAAAATAACCACTAAATAAAATACTTTAAAGAAATCTTTCTGTTTGACTGTAAGACTGCAATTAAAACAACTTGATATTAGAACTTAAAGATCTACAGAGTAGATAATATTAGATAAATATTTTTATTTTTTGAACTTTAAATTCTTAAGTTTTAAATCAAATCTATCAAAGGTTGACGCCTATGGTTTTTATTTTCACATACAAGTAATAATTGATAATTGTTGTAACTTAATCAATGATATTTAGTACATGCTCTCGTGAATATAAGTATATTACGTGTCAAAATTTGGTTACGACCGATGGGAAAAAAAGGTTTTCAAAATATATATTCGCATAATGAATTCATAAAATTCAATATTCACGTCAAAGACCGATATTTCATAAAAATTATATGTTACTATATGTACTATAGAAATAATTACCCAAGGTCAGTAGTTTAATGCGAAGGGAGGAAAGAGCAAAAATGTATGTTTTCGAAGATACCATTCCCTCTGGTGTAATAGCCACACCTCATCAATTAATTGTCAAGGAAAAAGCCAATAAACTCTTTTGTAATTATTTTGCTCCGGTGTAATCCATTTAATAATACGCATGTACATTCATTAGTAAAAGTATCCAGGAAATCCGCTGATAAAAATGGTTCTTCAAACAATTGAAAGCAGAATTAAATTATCATTATTTTAAAATATAGCCGAGTGATTATAAAATTAATATACAGGGTTGCCATAATTAAACCGACAGTGCTCACAGTGCTCTGTAGCGCGATCTATTTGCGAGAATGACGCCACCTTTTGTAAGAAAATTAAACAAGACGGGGTATGAAAAGTTCCGCGAAAGAAAAAGTTCCAAAAGTCACCGTTATAGAAATATGTGGCGAGGTGTAATAGAAAATAGAGTGTTAACAAATGCAAATCAATACGGAAATAAAATTACCTTTTATTTTACAGTTTTGCTGATTTAGTTCCAGTGCCATATGACAACACTTTTAAAAAAGCGATAAATTTACATAAACACTGATTAAGTCTCTTTATCTGCCATTTCACTTTTTGGGTAACAGAGAACGCTGAGCAAAAGAAGAAGTTCTTTATTCAAATTTCACGTTACATCCATTGGCACAGTGCCAGCTGCTTGGCATTTAAAAGGCAACGTGTCACTCTTCGAAACAATCGGATTGAAAGTTTCTATGCAATGTCTCCTTCTTTAGTCGAGCGTGCGTTATTGGCCAAATTCTTTTACCTCAACCAGTGCAACGCGTCACCCGCTCTTCGTGCTTTCAGAAAACATACAAAAAAGCGTGAAGGTAACGGTCCTTTGTCAGTTAATGGGTTAAAAACAATGGTTGCGAAGTTTGAGAAAACAGTCTTGTTTAATCTTCCTACAAAATGTGGCGTCATTCTCACAAATAGATCGCTCTACAGAACACTGTGAGCACTGTCAGTTTAATTATGGCCATCCTTTATATTAATCTCAATATGAATATCTGTAAAAAGATTTTGTGCGTGATGGGATAATTAAATCAAATGTTAAAGATCTTTTAAATAGTAATTAGTATTACTGCCATAATTCACATTATTGAAACAAATACAATTTAATTTTTATAAAAATAAACACTCGTAGATCTATATTAATAAAAAGGGATCTCGAAATGCGTTGCTAAGCGCAAAACTAGAGAACGGCTCGACCAATTCGGCTAATTTTTTTAAAAATATTTTCGTTAAACCACGAGGATGGTTCTTATGGAGAGAAAAAATGAAAAAACTGCGAGGAAAATAGTTAAGACGACACTTTTCTTACTTTCCCGCCAAAAATCTTCATTTCCTTCCCCCACAACTGAGTAAGATAGCAGGAAGTAATACATTATGATTTGTTTAGAAAGAAATACGCGAAGTCAGTTGGTTTTCATTTATAGATAACGGGATGTTTAAAAAAGAAAGAAAATAGTTGCTTTTATTATTAGTCTGTATGGATAATTAATCTATGCCTGCTCAAAATAAAGTCTGGGAAGGGAAGAAAAAAAAAAGAATAACAAAGGGAAAAAAGGGTTTGTAGAAAGAAAAGTAGTAAAGAAAAAAAAGGATAGAAAAAAAATAAAAGAAAAGGAGTATGTGAGTGTGTGTGTCACCATTATTTCATCTGTGAGCGGCATTTTCCAAGCTGTTTTTAAACTTTCGCATCTCTTGAAAACCAATTGTGTCTTTATTTGTCAGTGTGTTTACCTTTATGAAAATTTGAATCTCATTATTCTATAAAAACGTAGAATTTTAAACCTTTCCCTCCATCATTTAAGAAAAATATCAATCCCGGGACAGTCATTGTTCGGATAGAAAGAGAAAGATGAGTAGTACAATGAACAAAACATCTGAAGAAAATAATACTATAAATGAATTATATGATTATCAAAAGTTGTTTGGTTTAAAAATATTTTGGTGAAAAACCTGTTGTGAGACTCAACTACATAAAATATTACATGAAAATTTTAGCGAGCATTAATACTAGCAAACCGACTGGTCCCCAAAGGCGGCTAGTAAATGAATAAAAACACTGAATATATAATTTAGGAGAAATTGGATGGAGCTCAAGGGATGATAGATGCTTTTCAGAAAGTGAAAATAAGTCTAAGTATTTTTTAAGTCCATTAAGTCTTTAAAGACGGTTGCTGTTCTTTGCCGGTGTCTTGACACAGAGGTAGTGTGCCTTTCTAAGGATTTGGGGGTCCTTGGTTCGAGTCCCGGTGAGGGATTGTTTGTTTTCTGTGTTCTATCTGTGAGGTGCCTGAATGAGGCTCCCTGTAAAAAGGGGCAGAGCAAGAGAATGTGGTAAATGAGTGTCATTTCATATGAGTTAGAAATTAGACTTCTGCCTTCGGGTGCTCAAGTGTCTCTACCCTCAGAAGCTGCTGAACTCCTCCTTTCGTTGTAAAGCGGACATGTTATCATCATCATCCGGCGGTTATTGTAAAATAAATACCAATAAATTCTAATTAAAAAAACTTAACTTTTTTTTAATAAAACAAGAAATGTTATTTTCTTAAATTTATTCGAAAATATTTGTGTTTAAAAATACCACGGACATATCCTACTAGAATTAGTTTTGAAATTCACTAATTTAATTACGTGTTATCTGATATCTCAAAAATTAACGATAAGGAAACCAACATTAAAATATTTCGAAAGATTAAATTTAAAAACTTAAATACAATTAGCACATAATTATTAATAACAGGAAAACTAAACAATTACCTAAAAAAAGAAATGAGATAAAATTGAAACATAAGGAAGGAACTCCTATTTGCATACAAAAATGTAACCTTTCTCTTGGTTTATTATTATTTTTTTTGATTTCGTTTTGATTCTAATAATTATATTAACGATTTCGGAAAACCAGATTATGTTGCATGTTTCCGATTTAATGCTACTCTATCCTTTCCTCTCAGGGGTTTTGTGGCAAAATTTAGCCAAAAAGAAAATTTAGGAAATAATTCAGGCGAAACAATAAGGAATTGAACAAAATTTAATATTATAAAAAAGAAAAATATATATTAATTAATTAAAAACTATATTGAATCTTAAAACATCTTCTTTTAGTGTAAACTACGCGTACTTTCAAATGTCAAATAAACTATAATTAATTAGATTAATCAAATAATAAATAATAAAGAGCAAACTACAATTAATTAGATTTTTCAAGTAGGAGTTCTGGTAGCGAGGTTTCGTTAAAAATACTAACAAAATTATGTTGTCTTTTTATTTTCTTTAAATAATGCATTCAATTTATTCGAGATCTAAATTTAATGAAATTAATTATAGTGTTTCGATAAAAGTATAATAAAGAAAGTTATTTGATTTAACGAAGGACATCGAAGTAATTATTATTATTAATTATTTTAGCCACCATTTTTACCAAATTGCCAACTAATGCATTACATTTTTCTATTCTAAATGCAATGGTTTCTATTATTTTTAATTGGAAATTAAATTTTTCTTGTTATAGAGTCTCAACACTTAAATCTGCGCATAGTAGTTTTTTTCTTTTGTAAATGGAGTTTGTGTTTTAATTTGCTTATTTTCACGTCTTTCTTTTTCTTTTATAATTAGTTTAATGTAAAATTAATACTTATTTAAATACTTTAAGAATAACTCTATTTAAGAATAACTCTACTCCTTTGCAATTTTAAGAATAACTCTACTCCTTTGTAATTTTTATTAGAAATTTTGAGAAATCCTTTCAAACATTTCTAATAAAAGTTGCAAAGGAGTAGAGTTATTCTTAAAATCCATATAATGTAATAAAAAGGATAAAACGTGCATTATTTTTATTACACAATTTGCTGATTCGTAAACTTTAGATAAGGGAAAATTTTTAAACATTGACACATCTTTTATTTTCTTATTTTCAATTTTCCAAAATAATTTTGCGGTGAAGCAAGTATCGCCCTAAATTAAAGGAAAAATAATGAACAATGAATTTACTCTTGTTATATAAATTACTAAAATACAATGAAAAAAATTACATTCTTTGAAATGTTATTCTAAAATGACAATCATCACTGTACAAAGGACTTGTTTATAAGCAAACAAGCATTGCCAATTTTATAAGAAATGGAACTCTCTGTCCCAAAAGCAATTTTTATTATCTTTAGAGGTAGAAAAATATTTAAAATTGATAAAAATGCTTTAAAAGACCTACAAAATTTCATTTTGTGTTGTTTGAATCAATAAATGTACAAATAAAAAAAAACCTACCGCTAAAATTTGATAAAACATTTGTCTTATTAGTTATATTCACTAAAACATTTTTTGAAAAACTTGCATTTATTAAAAACATTTAATACTTAGACTTTACATGACATACTCATGAAGTAGTGAATACCACAATTTTAAGAGATTTTTCTTTAACTCATTCTGGAGGGAGATCTGCCAATCAGAGCACGATATCTAATCAAGGCAACCAATGATTGATCTAATGTACTGAAATTCAAAGTTTAATAATTTAATCAAGTTTAACCCTTTAAATTTGGCGTGTCAACGTCCTGGTCCAGGAGTAGCGCGTTTTCCGAGTGATCTGCAATTCCCGGGTTCGAGTCCCGGTTCGAGCATGGTTGTTCTTCATCTGTTTTATCTGTGATATGAGTGGCTGTGCCCCCTGTAAAAAGGACCTGTTCAAGCGACTGTAAAGAGTGAGTAGCTAAGACGCACTCGGCCCTAGTTGGCGCTACTTAAAGCAAGAGACGCACCCTCGGCTTAAAATCGTTGATTGCGTCAGCAAACTTGCTCATGGCAAATGCCATTAGAAACAACAACAGCAAATATGGAGCTGTTTTTAAACTGTTAGGTTATCAAAAATGGTTTATTCAATGCGACTTACAATACAGAGAAATCCGTAAGTTTTGACCATTGTTTTTATACTCAAATATCAAAATAAATGCCACCGAAAGCATTTTTTTCAATTGTAAATATAAGGAACGAAACGTCCTAACAACGTAATCGTTTGCATATTTGCCTATGGCACTATGAGGGGACGTAGCGAGATATATAGGAAGGTGAATTTGAGTCTCCAACGTAAATTGGAGCATGCGCTGACACCCACATGCGTTGGAGAGATCAGAGGCTCGTATAAAAACCACCGCCAAAGTCCGATACTTGTTGTATTCCTCGAGTACAGAAGTACTTTTAACTCCAATGTGTCCTATGAGACACTCCGAAGACTATGCAAGTCCGCCAAGAAAAAAAAACTTACTTCTTATGGGAGGTGTGCTTTCTGCTCTATCATAAAAGACGCCCACACCTCTCCAGGGTTACACAGGTGGGAATGGCAAAGTTCAAGTGGAAGCAGCTCAACCATTTTCCATACAACCCAGACATGTAACCTTGCGATTTTCATATTCATGGGTGAAAAAAAAAAACGTCTGACAGAGCAGCGTTTAAATTCGGAGAACGAAGTCACGAACTCTGAGAAGGACTGGGTCTCATCACGACCACAGGAATTCTGGAAACAAAGGATCCTTCGGATCGTTAATCCATAACATCGTTGTGCGCAGGTGTATATTTTGAATAAAATCTTTATTTATACCAACAGTGTCATTTTGTAGCTTTTCACCTGAATACCCCTTGTATTAAAAGTATGATGAACGAAAAATATTGGAAACATTTTATGCCAAATTATTGTAATTATTTCATAGAAAGGTTGCAATTTCTATTAAATAAATATCATTCATATGCATTTGCATATTATCATATCTGTCAAACAAATGCAGGGAAATGTAAAAACAAATACCCTATACTGAAAAGGCTCTTTTCCAAATAATAAAAAAAAACATTCAAGAGACACAAGAATTGCCATTTTCAGTTATCATCAATACCTCAACATATTCAATAGACTTCCGGATGTTGCCAGAATAAGAGCTTCAGGGATTTTAAATTCTAACAACTTTTCGGCTTCGTACTGCAAGTATTTTTCAAAATTGAGCTTATTTAGATATCGCTACACTTCTAATGTATCTTTAATTTAGGTATATGGAAATCGAACTGTTTAGATATAGATGGAGAGTTGGGATAATAATAGTGATAGGAAATGGAATGGTAATGAATGGTTGGAATTTATCAACAAATGCATTCAATTACAAATGTTAACTGCAAAATTCTAATAGAGTGTGATTCAACGAAATTTTATTTATTATGGGGATCATACTAAATCCTTTACAATTTCGGGTTACTGAGAAAATGCAGGGAGTAGGTGAATGGAAATGCATTTATTACATTAGAAGCATGCATTTATTACATTTTTACATTAGAAGCGTGCGAAAGCATATATTATCGACACATATTACGCATTATTATGTTAGTGAGGATTCTCTTTGTTGAATCCCTGTGTACATGTCCAGAATTCCCGGCAAACCCGGCTTCTTACGGAGGGTGTGCTTCTGCCCTATCATAAAACACATCCACACGTCTCCAGGGATATACACGAGGAACTGTCCAAGTTCAAAAGGAAATAGCTCGATCATTTGCTCTACAGCCCAGACGTATAACCTTGTGATCACCTTGTGACCTAATGGATATCTTGCTTAATGTTTTCGTACTATTATTGGATCCCAAATCCATTCGGTGGGCGAGCGATGAAAAAGTCCAACAAACGCAATAAGCAATAAGGACGAAATATTACAGGAAAACAAAATGCGCCGGTACAAAACACAAACAAAGCGTTCACAAAACCCCACTTGCAAGAACAGTAGCAAACAATCAGAAAAACGGTAATAAAAAATGGCAAAAGCTGAAAGAGTTCATAGAGAAGTCGCAGGCAATAATTACTCCAAAAAATTATCATTAAACTATACTTACTCATAACTTCGTCTTTCAGGTAAATATAATGAATATCGAAGATACAAGAACAAACGTTAGAACTCGAATTCTAATGGAATTAATTACAACCAAGATTTTCGAATACTCGGAATCATTCATTTTTCAATTCGTACTATAAGCTCGGTAATAAAATATTTTTGATTCATCCAATCAAGTTCAAGTAAATTTTCTAAAACTTGTAGTGGATGACATTTGAGGTTAATACCGTTTTTTCAAATATACATCATTAATGTTTTATAAATTAATTAAAAACTTCCTCGCCAAAAATCTTCATTTCCACGCCGCCAAATAAGTAATGAATCTATTTTGCTTTTCCTCCCATACTAATGAGGTTAGGCTTAACATATTTTCCGCCGATTACTTTAAACGATTCTGTTTATTTTTATGTCTGACGCCTTTAAAAGTAAACATTGTTAACTAATCGATTTTTCCGATTCATTTTGACTTACTTTCGAATTAAAGTAATACAGAGTAAAGAAAATTAGAAAATTCTAATTAGTATTGCGTTGTCCCAAATGGTGTACAAAATTTATGCATTTTGTGTTGCCAAAATTAGTTTTGAATAAATTATTTATAGTAATTGTATTTGTTAGGCCTGTATAGAAAGTTGGTAGGGAGTTGGATTCGCATCCCTTGGGATTCAAGCTCAAACCTGCCAGTCGAAGATTCTCTGTGTGTATGGTGGGCGTTAAATCTGGCGTTCTCACTAAGTTCTCAATGTGGAGAGTGATACCACTAGGGGTACTGGGTCAGAGGTGATAGTTCTCTGTTTCAGATCTAAATTACGATCTGTGGATGAATGAATGAAGTCCGCCAGTAAAACGTTTTTGTGGTGTATGTGAGCTAGAAATCAAACTTCTGCCTTCGGGTGCTCGGGATTCATCCTCAGAAACTAATACACCTCTCCTTCCGTTGTAAAGCAGAAAACGAGAATAACAAAACAACAATTGTAACTATTTAATAAAAAGAAGCTAAAATAAAAAATTTCCTAATTAGATAAATAGGAATAGATTAAAAAATGTTTTTTTTTAAATATTATTTGTTATCACCAAATTCCTCGAGCTAGCATTTACCGTTGTTGGTGAGGAATTGAAGTTTAGTGAACGGAATGCCAACTCAAATCTCAATCATTCATTTTTAAATCTCGTCTCAGAATTGTAATACCAAAATAGACTTTGCATTTCTTCAAAATTTAGATGTTAATATAAATAAAGAGAATAAGGATTAAAAAAAACACTTGTTTTAATCATTGGTTAGGGGAAATATGGATTTATTAGAAGTCAATTATCTTTCAAGAAGGGCTATCTGTGAATTAACTTACAGCGCGATATAAAAACTGCAAATATAAATGATTGGCAGAGGAAATAGCTATAACAAATTAATTATTTTTCTTAAGAAAAGATCAATCAATTAACGAACTTTTAAAATCTGCTGTGAAGGAAACAACTCAAATTTGAAATAAGGCCAATATCTTCCTTTAAGTATTGCCTTTTTCTTTTGAAAATTAATTGCTCTGTTCCAGAAAAAAAAAGTGACAGAAATTCTTAACGTGAAGAAATTTATAAACTTATTTTGAAAGTTTCCATCAACAATAAGATATTGACTTATTATTATTATTATTATTATACAAGGAATTTTTTTCTTTTTATGAGGAAGCAAATTTTTTAAGGAAAGTGCTTACTTTTCTAAAAGTAAACAAATTATGGTAATGAATAATAATGACTCTTGGGAGATAATGAAATTCATCGACTTTTATTTTTTTGAAGAAAGTTGTGAAAAAAAGGACAATGAATAATTTAATAATCAAATTATATATTTTTATAAATTTTCCACAATAGATAATATTTAAAGTACATTTTTTGGATAAATAAAAAATTGTCGATAAGATAATGGTTACGCATACTCCTTTGTTTGCGGAAACAATGCATTTCTCTCACCATTGTTTTATCGAAACAATATGCATAAGAATGTAAAATTTAAAATTTTCTAAATAGATTTCATATTTTTATTTTAGCCCAAAGAGAAAAAGTGAATAGATTGAAAGTTTTTACAAATGGTATTTTTTCCTTATCCTATTTTAAAATAATGTTTTTTGCTGAACTCCCAATAAAATCCCTTTTCTATGGATAAGAGTGACTTCGAAGAATTTTACTGATTTAAAAAACTCCCACGACTTAGTTGCTTTTATTGTAAATCACTTTTAAAGCAAATAAATATGTTTTTAATAATATGATAATATTGCAAAAAACAAAGAAAAAAAGAGTTTTTTTATGAGATTTGGATTCAATAATTTAATAAATATTTTTGATAATACTGAATGGAGTTTAATAAATGTAAATATTAAAAAAATCACTTTATTATATTTTGAAATTTGAACACATTTTTTAAAGTAAATATTATTTTCCTATAATACTATAATATCTGATTTTATATATTCTATGATTTATAATGTATTCTCATTTTCATTTATTTTTTATTTTACTCTATTTAACATTTAATGACATTTTTTAATCTATTAATAAATATTTCTATAAAATTCTGCTGAAATGTTTTTCTTTTGCTTGTTCTATGTAAGATACGAAGAAAAGCTTTGTTTAACTATGATGCGACCGGAGAGACCATCACTCCCTTGGCGCACCTTTTAAAATCGCCAACTCGCCGTGCTCTTGTGTCTTGTCTCCCGGAGGAAGATATCCTGCAACGAGCACCATATTTGGCAATTGGATGGCAAACAAAAAGCTTGGCTAAGAATCCAAATATAGCATTGCATGCGAAAAACTTACGGCCTACCATTGAAGATGGAGGTGGCAATCAAATAGTGTGGTTTCTTCCCCCCCCCTCGTTGTATAAACTCCTTGTGTGCCAACAAGTATACCACAAGGCTTACACACAACACCGCTTCATTCCCCTGCAACTATAACCACCTGGTTATTTAAACAGTGTAATGGGCATGAAGTAAAAGATATAATGAAAGTGACTGCTGTTAAGCGTCGCACAATTATCGGTTAGAATTTCATAATAATAGGGGATTTTAGTTTTGAAGTAAAGAAAGCTGGAGGCAGTGAGCTGTTTGGAATTTAAATGGAAAGTGGCTTTGTCTAATTAAGCTAGTTATTAGATTTGTTTGGAATTACAAATTTCTGAGAAATATTGCACAAATACAAAAGAAAAAATTAGGGACGAGGACAGAAATAATAATAAAAAAGAAAAACACAAAAAATAAAAAAAAAGGTTTGTACAAAAACAAAAATAACAGAAAAAAGGTATGGATTGGTAGAGCTGCTATTATAGATAATGTTCTTAAAATTTAAACAAATCTCTGTTTTCTTCAATGTGGCGAATTATTCTTCGAATTTTCGACCTGGATCCTTGGGAAGAGGCAACACTAAGGAACAAAGCACGTTCTAGTTCAGGTGTTGGCTTAGACATATGGAAGGAGGAAGTCAGCAAACATTCTGTTGCCTAGTGACAAGGCTTACAAGAGTAAGTCATTTCACAATAAACTGTAGAATAAATTTCAAATATAAAGACGTTGGCACAAATGAAAAGAAAATTGAGGGGAAAAGCAAATGCACAAAAACACTCAAAATTGCTCACATACAAACAGAAACACACAATAGACGATATAATATGATTGAATACGCTTGATGAAAGAAAAATAAATTATCCAAAATACAAATATTAAAGAGAATATGCAAATATATTTAGACAAACACACTGAAATAAAGTTTAAATAACACGGGAGAAAATACTATTAATATCTGTGCAAAAGGTTTTGAAAGAGGATACATTCTTCACAGATGCAGATAAAGAGGCCGAGTTATATTGTTCTATAGAAGAACAGTTTACATTTTTCGTGAACAAATTTAGGGTATTCAAATATCAAATGTTTGGTATCCTGGACTGCACCGCTATAACACGAACACCTATCAGTCGGTGATAAATTGAAACGTTTTAAATATGTTTTTAAAAAGTTTCCATGCCTTAGTGGAGTTGGTATTGCAAGCATTGGAGTTGGGAATTTAAATTTATTGATGATACGATGAATAAACATATCTATCTGGAAATTCTCAAGGGAGATTTAAAGAAAAGTGCTAGCAAGCTAGAAATCTCAAGAATTTTAAATTGAACAACGATAATTCTCTGAAATATACTGCTAATATATGCAAGCTTAGGGTCCTATACTACTGTCGTAGTTTTATTAAGACTTCCGATTTAAGACCTTAATTTAATTGAACATTTGTGGGATTATTTGAAGTAAAAGCTATGTGAACATCTAATTTCTAGCGTGCAGGATTTATGAAAATATGTAGTCGAAGAATAAGTCACAATCGATTAAAAAATTTGATAATTTTGCCAAAAATTGGTCCAATTCATGCCATATAGAATACGTGAGGTCAAAGAAATTAAGGGTGGTCCAACAAGAAACATTTAAGTTTTCATTGTTTTCTCAATTTATTGGGAAATATCCCAATACTTTTTTGAACACGTTTTTATCTATTATTTTTTTAATGTTTAACTGCAACCATAATTTATTTAATTTGAGTGTTTTGTTTGAATTATTGTGATTTGTGTACATCAATTTTTTTAATTCTTTGTTTTGATTTCATTTGTATATTTAAATAAAATATTACGATAAAAAACTATGAACTTGTAGTGTGTACCGATACTTTTTTTGACAGACTATACATAAAGTTTTGTGATCGTCAAAAAAAGTCAGAATCGAAAATTTGACAAATTTCTGAATTTCAAAAACGTATTTTAGAAATTATATCTCCTCTTTGAACATGAAAACTCAATAGCACTTTCAGTAAGATGAAATAAATTTGACATTTAAATCTAATTTCTAGGTTTTTATTATATTTTTAGCGAAATTCATTTACAAAGAGTTTGCCTAACTGTTTAATCATAAGAGCACTCAATAATCACAAAACGCAAGGAGTTAAAGAAATAAAATTCTAGATACTATTTATCATCTATAATATAGAACAATATCAGGCAGCCTTCCTGGCACAGAGGTAGTGCGTCTTCCTCGTGTTCTGGGAGTTCTGGGTTCGTGCAGGGTTGTTCTTCTGTGTGTTGTCTGTGAGATGTGTGACTGTGCCCCTCTGTGAAAATAGGTTGTGCAAGCGAATGTGGTGAGTGTGTAGCTAAGTCTTACTCTTGGCCCTAGTTGGCGTTACTTCAAAAACAAGAGACGCTCCTTTCGGCTTAAATCTGCTGCTGTATCAGCGGGGAGCTGTCCATGGTAAGTGCCATAAGTAACAACAACAACAATTGAACTATATCATATTTAGAATAAGTGAAATGTTGTTGTATTGTTTGACTCTTCTTTGCAATCGGGTTCAAATTAAGTGCTCTAGAGCGCCTTAGGATTAATATAAATTCGAGGGTGCGTAATATGCTGTGTAATATACATTTTTTTCTTGCATCATTAATACTTTTTGAGATTGTAGACAACTGTACATGTAACTACAGATGAAAAGGTTCGAAATGACACTAAATGAAGAGGTACGAAACGACACTAAATGAAAAG
>JAOUZG010019115.1:3403687-3414589 GCA_026289955.1 Argiope argentata
TAAATGAAAAGGTACGGAATGACACTAAATGAATGAAGAGGTACGAAACGACACTAAATGAAGAGGTACGAAACAAAACTAAATGAAAAGGTACGGAATGACACTAAATGAAGAGGTACGAAACGACACTAAATGAAGAGGCAAGAAACGACACTGAATGAAGAGGTACGAAACGGCACTAAATGAAGAGGTACGGAACGACACTAAATGAAGAGGTACGAAACGACAATAACTGAAAAGGTACGGAACGACTCTAAGTGAAGAGGTACGAAACGACACTTAATGAAAAGGTGTGGGATGACAGTAAATAAAAAGGTACGAAACGACCTTGTGAGTATAAATGGGAACTTTATCATCTAAAGTACACAGCTTAAGCCTGAGCACAATGATTCCTTTCATATTTAGAATATTCACAGAATTCTTGAAGTCGTAATGAGACGCAACACTTCACACCGTCCTTGAGTTTGCCATCAGAGTTGAAGCGCTTCCATTTCAGATGTTTCTTTGGGAGACCAAACACATGAAAATCGCAGGGAGAAATGACCGGGCTATAAGGCAGATGGTGGAACTTCTACCTCTTGAACTCTGCAAGTTCCGCGTGTGTGACACTGAATACAAGAGGAAACGCGTTATCATGGAGCAGAACCCCACCCTCCATGACTAGCCCTGGTCTTTTGTTCTTGATGGACCGGCATGGACTTTGGAGTGTTTCCAGTACACATGGAGTTAAGGGCTCTGAAAAAACATTTGAAAGGGAAGCGCCTCAACAAGGACGGCGAACTCAAGGACGTTGTTAAGGACCAGGTTTTGTCTCTTCCTGAAGACTTCTGGGAATACTGAATCCTTCGGCTCCTTGATGAGTTGTGCTTAGGCGTATGGTGCATCCTTTGAATAAAATCTTCATTTATACACCACAGTGTCATTTTGTACTTTTTCATTTGAAAATCCATTATAATGTCAATAATAATTCCATTTTAACTTATTACTGAAATGATCATCCGGTACTTGAATCTAAATCAGACACTAAGTCGAAGGGACTAATCGACATTTATTAATCAAAGAATTTTTTTTGTTATATATGTATTAATGAAATGAATATACTGAATTAGTAATTTTCCAAAACTGCTTCATAGATTACCAAATTACAAATCAAAGTACATTATAGATTACCAAATTACACATCAAATTATATCGTGGATTACCAAATTTCAAATCAAATTGCATCATAGATTACCAAATTACAAATCAAATTGCATCGTAGATTACCAAATTGCAAATCAAATTGCATCGTAGATTACCAAATTACAAATCAAATTGCATCATAGATTACCAAATTACAAATCAAACTGTATCATAGAGTAAATGACAAAACTTAAGTAGAAAACGCCATTCATTAATATAGAATAAAATTCTATTAATTTCATTATTGCTTCAAACTATTAATTTTTTAATTACGAAGTGATCCCTATTATTAGAGTCTTTGCAGTGTGTACACAGAGGAGTTAATGGTTCGTCTTTGCTCGATGAGTTACGGGAATTGGACGGTGAATTCAATGATTCGTGACAAACTGGGCCCCCGTCACAGGAATTCTGGGAACAAGCAAGTCTTCGGCTCTCTAATCAATGGATTTGTTTTGCTCAGGCCTATGGTGTATACTTTGAATAAAATATTCATTCATACCCACAGTGTCGTTTCGTATATTTTCATTTGAACTCCCCCTGTATTAGGTTTTGTAAATAGTCAAATTTGTATTAAAACTATATGAAGATTATAAAGGTTGTAAAATCAAACACTCGCTTAACCCCTTAACTGGTTTATTTTCCTTACTATCTAATAAGATGACACCTTCTATTTCGGGAATATTTTCTTATTTTGATTCAAATGGAAATCCATGGGATACTTGGCTTATCTACGTATTCGAAGTCATTTTACTATTGAATTATAATTGTTATGAATGATTTATTTTTTGTTTACAACTATCAAAATTCGATAAATCGATGCACGTACGGCGTACGGGCAAACCGGGTAAGGGGTTAAGAATAATATTTAGAGAAATTATACTTATTTCCGATTTTTATTGCGTCGATTTAAACAGAGTTATATAGATTTAAACAGGAGGAAGAGCTTCAGAAATATCGCTAGCCGTAAGCCGAAGCGGGGGGGGGGGCCGAGAAGGATAAATATTTCAGTTCCGTATCGCGGTGTTATTTCCGAAACATTGATTGAGCCCGTATAAGCCTTCCCGGATGTGACGACGAAAAGAGGTTGTAAATTCGATAAAAAATAGAACAAACCTTTCCAGCTGCGAACAGATTTCCAGCGAGATGAAGCTGATAGGGGACTATCTGTCTTTTTTGAATATTTTAAAGGTATTCAAAAATAAATTTTTCATCCGCAGAAGATTTGGACAACCATGTGATCTAAACTAAAAGCTTTGTTGTTTATCTAGGCTCGGAGTTTATAAAACATGCTTGAATAAATGCTTTCCCCAGTTGAATTTTTCATATTCGTTTCGTTTTACTGAAACAGATATTCTCTATCCAGACGATATATTTAAAATTTCACCGTATAAGTGAAGTAGGTTCTATATTTAGTATTGGGAGATTAAGAATATTTTCTTTTGGTGGTTTTGCATAGAAATTTCATCCTTTTTTTCAATTCTACAAATCTCTTACTTCCCAGAAATTTTAATATTTGATATGTAAAATGAGAATATTGTAAATCCTATTCGATATCGACTTTATATTTTATCGCATTATTTTATTTTATTTGCTTTATGATTGTTGAGAAAGAGTTTTAGTATAGATTTGCAAGGATTTTAAAATGCGTACAGATTTATGTTCTACAAAATTACAGATTTATATTCTGCATTTCTACATATTTATGTTTAACAGAATTACAGATTTATATTCTGTATTTCTACAGATTTATATTCTACATTTATATTGTTTTATGCTTTACACAATTACAGATTTATATTCTTGATTTATACAGATTTATATACAGCACAATAACAGATTTATATTCTTGATTTATACAGATTTATATACAGCACAATAACAGATTTATATTCTTAATTTATACAGATTTATATACAGCACAATTACAGATTTATATTCTGTATTTCCACAGATTTATATTCTACATTTATTCAGTTTTATGCTCTACTCAATTACAGATTTATATTCCATATTTATACAGATCTATGTTCTGCACAATTTCAGATTTATATTCTATATTTATACAGATTTATGTTCTACAGAATTAGTAATTTATAGTCTGCATTTATACAGATTTTTGTTTTATATTTATACAGATTTATGTTCAACACAATTGCAGATTCATGCTCTGCTCAATTACAGATTTATACTCTACATTTATACAAATTTATGTTCTACACAATTACATATTTATACTCTACATTTATATTTTTTACACAGTATGAAATATACATATTTTTCAAATTGAATTATTAGTTAATGAGTTGATTCTATGTACATATTCATTTGGTATGCTTTGATGTTCATTGAAAGTATATATGGGAAAATGATTATAAGATTTCTAATTTTGTATAGCAATGTATAATAAATACATCACTTAAAATTAGAAAATACCACAAAAAAAAACAGAACGGCTTCTCGTTTTGTATTTGTTTATTTTATTCATAACTTTAAATATTTTACGTCATTCTTCATTTTTTAAAGATTTTTTACTAGTCAGTTCTATTTGTTCAAAACGATATTGTTTGATTTTTGAATTTGGTTTAGAAATTTGGGATTCAAGAGAAAGAGATAATGATTAATTTCAAGAAAATTATTAAACTAATACACTAAAATGTGGAAGATGAATTTTTTAATCAAAAATCTGGATAATAAAGCAAAAGAAAGGCGTGGCATTCATAAATCTTTCTAGTTTAGCCTCAGATAACAGAATGTTTTTCCTTCTCAGTATGAAAATTGATGTTTTTGAGGCTGTCAACCGTACAAAGAAGGAGCCCTTTATGAATTGAAGATTGCAGCAAAGTTGGAGTGAATATCGAAGCGAAATGTCTCCTCCTCTGATTTTATCTCTACATGACAGTGTTTTTTCTTGCAAGTAAAACATATAAACAGAAACTATTGTGTTAGTCAAAAAATATAAATTCGTGATTTAGGGAATTCTAATTGATTTAGGGATTTAGGATTTCTCTTTCCTGAAAAATATAAGGGCTCCGTAGGGCTGATAGTAAGGTCTTGGCTCTTGAACCTTAGGGTTTCAGGTTCTAGACCCGATTCCATCGAAGAGCAGTCGTGTAAGGGGGGGGGGGTCTGTTGCACGTTAAATCTGTCATGGTCAAACCTCCCGCTGATGTTTGTGGTGTAATGTGAAGAGAAAAGTGCCAGGTCAGGTATCTTCCTCATCATCTGACCACTGTTCAAAATTACAAGGTCCGTCCCAAAATAGCCCTAGCGTTGCTCTACAACGGAACGTTAATTTAACAAAACTAAGCTAAGCTAAACTCTGAAAAAATATAGGTTGGAATTATGTCTGATTTCATGTGTGCACGAAGATTCAAAAATGTTTCGAACAAGACGGATGAAATTAAGTATACCCAAGGTAGAACCCCCACCCCACCCCCACCAATCTAATAGTCTGAAAACTTAATCTGTAAATTTTTTTAAATCAAATTTTGGGAGGAAAAAATCTGACTGTTAGGTTTTCCGAATAAAATTAACACGAGATCCTGAAAAAAAAGGGCTATCAATGTAATATAGCATTTAGTACATAAGTTTAGCATCTGTAATGTAGAGCTATGCAAAATTTGGAAAAGAACAATTCGTAAAAACTTAGGCCGTCTATTAGTCTGTACTTTTAAAGGCATATTAACGAATAATTTAAAAATGTAAAATCTCAGATAGATAAAATTTGTTTCACAGTTTTAACATTTAAAACATGATTTTATCTTATTTTAATAAAGATTCTTTATTATAGGGTTGACCTTCATTAATCTGTAAGATATGTATGCAAGCTCGGAAACACAGAAACGAAATGATTTAAATGTATGAAATCAGGTATGTGATCTTGTGGCTACAATCGCAAATCTTTATCAAATGTTTGTTGAAATCGACCAGAAAGAAGGCATCCAAAGTATGTATTTTGTTTTCTGGTACTTAGTATTTTAACAACATTCTAATGATTAATCGCCAAATACAGCATATATAGAGAATTTTTCACAACAATTATTACCATAAGGCCTGCATTTAATAACATTATACACAAGTGCCGGGTGTCCAAAAAGTTCCCGTACTCCAAATTAAAAAAAATCATTGTCCATGATTTTGTTTTCAAATATATTAAATTTTGCCATACGAGTAATGAAACCATGCTTGAAGCTTTTTTCGGCGATCGACTTATCTCAAAAACTCTTTGGCCACCTCGATCCCCTGATCTGAAAATCCCGGACTTTTTTCTGTGGGGATATTTAAAGGACAAAATTTATGAAGGGGATCCTCAAACAATACTTGATTTCAAAATCGCAATGACCCAAAGGATACAAGAAATAACTCCTAGCATGTTAAAAAGCGTTTTGAAAAACATGCGCAAACGAGTTCACCTTTGTCTCCAAGAAAGGGGTGGACATTTTGAACATTTTTTATAAATGTAAGTTCAGTATTTTTCCATTAGTTATGTTAAAAGTGCTTTTTATCATTAGCAAAAAGATAATTCTTTTTAAACTTATTGTTTTTGTAAAATAAATTCACAAACCATCAGTACGGGAACTTTTTGGGACACCCTGTATATTTCTTAAAGAGTAGGCGAGAATGTTGAGGTCCGTCTTACTTATTTAGTTTTAGCGTTTACAGGCGCTTGATTGCACAACATCAACATGTGAAATTTCGTTGAAAATTTGGGAACTTTTGCGTTAGTCAGGCTCAATCAAAAAATCGCCAAAGAGATTTGGCATAATTCTACATTATTTGGCGATTTTTCGTTTGCGCCTGGCCAACGAAAAAGTACCAACATTTGATATCGATTCAATTTCAGTTTGTTAAATCTTTCTAAAGAATTTTAATTCTATTTTCAAGAATTCATCTTGTTCGAGTCCCGGCGTGGTTGTTCTTCATCAGTTCTATCATTGAAATATGTTATTGTGCCCCCTCCCCCTGAAAAAAGGCGTTGTGCAAGCGAATGTGATGCGTGAGTAGCTAAGACATACTCTTGGCACTATTTGGCGCAACTTAAAAAAAGAGATGCACCTTCGGCTTAAAATTACTAATTGAGAAAGCGATATTGTTCATGGCATTAGAAACACGCAGCACAGTATTCCACGATTTTCGAACCATCTATTAATTACGATAATCCCTTATGACAATTTTCTAATTAAAAATATCTTGTTGTACTCATTGATAATTTGATTACTTTAGTTATCCCACGTGCATTATCGATTGAAATTACTTCAAGCATAAACCTTATTTCAGTAATCAGTATCAAAATCAGCAGCATGATAAATCCTTTTATGAATCTTTAGTTGTATCTCTAATTTTAAAGTATGTCATCTGTAATTGATCAGCTATTTTCAATTAATCAGTAATTAATATTCTTTCAGCTGAATAATCTTCCAATTCCCAGTTTATTTAAACTGAAAATTTATGTTACCTCTGATCAGAGCTTAGCAGTTAAATCAGGCTTACTTATTAAAATTTGTGTCACATACGGAGATTTGAGATAACTGTCGGATATAAAATTATTACCATTTATTTGGGGAATTAGATACCCTTTATCGGTGTATTTATATTTCAATGTAATTAATTTGCTTGTTTGAAATTAATAAATAGAATAGTCCATAATCTGAATAATATAGGGAAAAAATCTTCCTTTTTCCTTCCGGAATGTTATTTAAAAAAGTGTGGATAGTGATTAATCTTAAGGATTACTTTTAATATTTGAAGGAAAATTTCTGAGTGCATTTCTTTTAATTGTCGTTATATTCAAGATATTTGTTGTATCTTTATCAAACGTATAAAAATAAAGTTTAGTATAAATGGAAACTAACGTAGTAAAAATTATTTTCTAATTAAAACTGTTTTTCCTATTTATTTATTTGTAAATTGATGTTTATTGCATTATTTTCACACATTTCTTAACCCTTTACTACGCGGGGAATTAGTTTTTCTTATTATTGCAAAACATAAAAAGAGCACAATTAAAAGTTTCTGAACTAAGATTTGGTTTTTAAAATTATTTTATCTGACGGAGTTTTCGTTTAGCAAGTAAATGCTTCTTTACCATTAATGAATGTATAGAAATTTTTTCCATGACTATTATATCTCGCTGATATATAAAGGGTGTTCCAAAATTAACGCAAGATTTGAATTAAATAGAATAAATAGTTTGTAATCTTAAGATTGTAATTTTTTTTATTGAATCATTAAATACATAAGATAGGGTTATTTATGGAATAACACATCAGGCAAATGGCCTCAACGACTTTGCTAGTACATATGCAACTCTTTTGTCGAAATTTTTCATGAACATTTTGAATGTGGTCGAATTTCTTTGATGAAGTATAAAATTTCCTCTTTTCATGTGTGCTTGTGAGCTTGTTGGCATGGATCTTTGACTAAAAATAATCCCATAAAAAGAAATCCAACGGTGTTGAATCACACAACCAATTTTCAATATTTTTAAATGTGATCACCAGGTTTTCATTATTTTTTAAATACTGTTCAATAATGAAAACGCGTTGTTGTATCACGTAACGCTCCATTTTTACTAACCCTAAACTCTCAGCTATAATATTGTTCCTTTTCAGGGTTGCCAACAAGTTACTGCAAATATGACGGCAAATTCAAATCGTTAATTTTGGGATAATATTTTGGATATAATCTTTTTTCGTGTTTAAATTTGTTAGTTATTGCATTAATTTACCCTTTTTTCCCTTTTAATGATTGATTGTGAAACTTTTCATATTGTGAAACTATTTTGGCGACATTATCTGTCTTCTAAAAAGCTTTTTTAAAAAATCTCAACAAAAAATTATAACCATTGCGTTAATGCTATCCTTTCATCTTTTCTTGATTATGAATAAAATAAAATTTAATTTTTAATCATGCCTTCAAAGAAATGTGGTTTTTTAAATTAAATCCTCAACAGTGAAACTAAAACAAATTAAAACTTTGAAAATAAATGAACTAAAATTGAAGGAATCGAAAAAATGTTGAAAGGAAAGCAGATTAAATATAATGATAAACTGTCCATACAAAGTAAATGAGTTTGCAAGCAAATATTGAAAAGAAAAGAGAGCGAGGACAGTGAGAAACTAAGGAACAAAATAACACACAATTCAGGTAGAAAAAAATTAAATAAAACCTTGTGATCTGAATGATGTGCAATTGAATTCGTGTGTTTTTAACTATAGTTCTAGTGTAGCTTATAAATCTCGAGGTATTATAATTGTAAACATAATATACAGGGTGTCCCAAAAGGTCGATTACAACATGTTGGTCTGTCATATCATGATGAACAAGATTTACACAGAAACTTGTGTCCCAAAATTCAAACTGCGACCGCTAGAGGGTGATAATTGCACGAAAACGGGAAAGTGGGAAAAACAATCCTTTCAGGCGTGGACGTTGAAGGAGAAGGATGAATGAGTTTAGTAACGCAGAAATGACCGGTATGCATTACGTATATGGCGCCGCTGATGGAAATGGACGATCTGATGAGTGACGTTTCGGCCGCTACAAGCGGAAACATCTGGTTTCAGCATGATGGGGCGCCCGCCCACTTTAGCTGCGCTGTTCGAGAATACCTCGATAGGACTTATTCTAAGCGCCGGATCGGTAGAGGCGGACCAGTCCAATGCCCGCCATGATCTCCCGACCTGACTCCCCTGGATTTCTACCTATGGGGGAATCATGAAGTCCATGGTGTACGAGACACCCGTAACATCGGACATGGATCTTATTGCCAGGATCGCGGCAGAGGCAGCATGTGTTCGAGACATTCCTGGTCAATTTGAAAGGGTGTGTGAATCCATGAGCCGACGTTGTGAAACGTGTATTGTTGCAAACGGTAAGATATTTGAACATTTACTGTGATGTAATGAGGTTTTGTAATAAAAATCATATTAACACCGCTGTCGATATCATTTTTTTTTCTCCTCATCCAAAACTGTACTTATCGTCCTCTAGCAGTTGCAGTTTAAATTTTTGGACGCAAGTTCCTAAGTAAATCTTGTTCATCATGATAAGACAGACCAGCATGTTAAGTTTGTAAACGACCTTTTGGCACATCCTGTATATGTATTACCATTTTAATAATAAATCGATGCCAAATATGAACAATGTGAAATGATGGTCCAGAGCAGTGTTCGGCAAAGTGTGGCTCTAATTTCATGTATGTAAAGGCATGTGGCTATTTGGTTCCTTAAGTGCGGCTCTAATTTTGCATTAATAGATATTTATTAAGTATGGAATTTAGTTTTATTTAGTGTACTACTTATTTAGTGTAATAAAACTTTACTGAACAAGTAGATTTGGCACCCATTTTTTCAAAAATTGCTGTAATGTTCATATTTGGCTCCTTGGCGGTTTCCAGACCACTGGAATAGAGAACCATGTGTGCAGCAGTAAATGCATGATTTCTAAACAAATCACATCTATATTGGTCATGATGCTTTTACAGCTCATCAAGCAAGTATCTTTATAAAAGAAAAAAATGAATATGTATCAACAAGAAATTAAAAGTCTGGAACAAGCACAGCTGCACTGTCAATTCTGGGAAAGAAAGAAAGAACCACTTGACCATCTGACTGATTTAAGTAAATTGATACAATACCAGATATTCGTAATAATTGCAAAGAAAATCGTTGTAGTTTTTATCACTCTTGACCAGATATTTAACATTTGACTCTTAATTTTTTTTAATTGTCTCTTTTATGCGCTTTTAATATTTTTCTTTTTGGTTTCCCTTAATGTAAATATACAAATCTTTAAAAATCAAAGCTGAAAGTGGTGAAATAATGAATCGTTATCTGCTGATATTTAAGTGAGGCTTAGTCTTAAACAGATTGCCTTTGAGCCGGCTCTCTGGCACTGAGGTAGCGAGTCTTCCTCGTGTTCTGGGAGTCCCGGGTTCGAGTTCCGGTTCGGGCATGGTTGTTCTTCTGTGTGCTCTCTGTGAGGTGTGTGACTGTGCCCCCCTTTAAAAGGGGACTGTGCAAGCAAATGTGGTGAGTATGTAGCTAAGTCATACTCTTGGCCTTAGTTAGCACTTCTTCAAAAATAAGAGACGCTTGCTTCGGCTTAAATCTGCTGATGTATCAGCAGGGGCTTGTCCATGGCAAGTGCCATAAGTAACAACAACAACAGATTGTCTTTGAGACAACCTACCGTAGTCGAGACGATCTCTGTATTGATGATGTCTACCAGTTACAGAAAAGGGCAATTGTCTCTGCTTCTAAAGCCAACTAAACCTTTATATATATCTAAATACATAATGTAACACAAAGTTTGTGTTTGAAAGAGAAGGTAGAGTCGGGGTCAAAATCAGAGAAAAGACAGAATGAATTTTTAAGTCGTTTTATTCCATGTCGAGATGCACAAAAGCAAAAAAAAAGGGGGGGGGGAGTATATAAAGTTTCTTAGGTATTACATGCCATGAGATTTTCAGAGATTTAACTCTTGTCGAATTTTGAGAGGAATTCTCACACTTGTTGGCTTTGACAAGAGAAACGCAGAAATCCTTTAGGAGAATAGGGTTACATCAGCGATCAGTCGGTACGTGGTGGCAATAACAAATTGTTTTTATTTGATTTAATTACACCCCCCTACACACACACACACGCACGCACGCACGCACACACACACACACACACACACACACACACACATACACACACACACACACACACACACACA
>JAOUZG010019115.1:3414689-3427493 GCA_026289955.1 Argiope argentata
CACACACACACACACACACACACACACACACACACACACACACACAGGCATTTAAAAGCGTTAGTGTAGCAAATAAGAATAAAAGGAAGATAAATGTAGATATTTGTAGAGAAAGAAGCATTACCACATATGAAAAAAAAATCATATCAATATCAATATTGTGCTTTTTAACGCAATCGTTTGTGAAAAACTACGTTTTCTTTTTTTGCTTTATTAATTAATTTTGATTATTTTTTTCAATACTGATATTTTTTCTCTCATAAAGAGTGGCGTTTTCTTCTTTAAGACGTAAAAATTTATTTCATTTCCTTCTTCATGATTTATAATCAACTCTCCATATTATCGATCAAGAATGACTGCAGAAGAAAGGGAAAACTTTGCGGATCATTTTATGGTGAAGGAAGTGGGAAGTTTTAAACCTACTTTCGTATGCAATTAATTAGTTTGTAATTTATTAATACCTTTATTCTAAGAAGTGATTGCTTTAGATATCTTAATTCACATGTGAGCAAATTTAGGGGATAACATATGAGATAGAGATAAGAAAGATTAATAAATACCATTCAAAACATCAAGATTAAACAATCGATGTAAATAAATGAAACTAATTAGCTCAAATTCAGGAATTAATGCCCAAATTATTTAGTTTATAAAGTAAATATCCAAAAATGCTTTTAGAGCTCAACACTATAGACAACAAATTTTTCTTTATATTTAAATCACTATAGAATTCAAAAAATTAAGTACAAAAATTTCGCCTCGTCAGACATATTTTAGAATGGAAAATATACACTGAAGTGACAAAAGTCATCGGATGACTGTTAATATCGTGTCGGTCCTCCTTTTGCCCGGCGAAGTGCAACAACTCGACGTGTCATGTAGTCCACAAGTCGTTGGAAGACTTCTGCAGGAATATTGAGCCATGCTGTCTGTATAGACGTCCATAACTGTGAAAGTGTGGATGGTGCAGGAGTTTGGGCCCCAACGAACCTTTAGATGAAGTCCCATTAATGCTCGATGGGATTCATATCGGGCGATCTAGGTGGCCAGATCATGCGCTGGAATTGTCCGGAATGTTCTTCAAACAAATCGCAAACAGTTCTGGTCCGGTGACATGGCGCATTGTCATCCATAAAAATCCCATCGTTGTGTGGGTACGTGAAGTCCATGAATGGTTGCAAGTGATCTGCAAGCAGCTGAACATAACCATTTCCAGTTCAGTTGCACCAGAGAACCGAGTCCATGCCATGTAAAAACAGCCCACAACATTATGCACCCACCACCAGCTTGAACAGTGAATGGTTGACAGTTTGGATCCATGGCTTCGTGGGGTCTGCGCCACACTCGAACTCTACCATCAGCTCGTAACAACTGAAATCGTGACTCATCTGACCACGCCACGGTTTTCCACTGGTCTAGGGACCAGTCGATATGCTCACGAGCCCAGGAGAGTCGCTGCAGGCGATGTCGTGCTTTCAGTAAAGGCACTCGAGTCGGTCTTCTGCTGTCATAGCCCAAGGCAGACAAATTTCGCCGCTGTCAATGATGGGATGGGATGCCTGAAATTTCATACTCTCGGCACACTCTTGATACTGTTTATCTCGGAATGTTGAATTCACTAACGATATCCGCAATGGAATGACCCATGCGTCTAGCTCCAACTAGCATTCCACGTTCAAAGTCTATTAATTCTCGTCGTGCCGCCATAAATCACGAAAAACCTGTTCACATGAATAACTTGAACACAAATGAAAGCTCTGGAAAACGAACTGCGCATTTATGCTTTTTCGCTGCGATACTACTGCCATCTGTATATTTGCATATTGCTATCCCATGACTTTTGTCACTTCAGTATAAAGTGCGTCATAGTTACTTTAAAAAAGTTAAAAATTCGGAATGGTCAGTTTAATAAGATGCTGTATTTCATTATTAACCTTTCTGGAATATTAAAATCTTAAGAAAACCCTCTGCGGAGTAAAAAGGTTTCTTCCTTCGGGAACATGAAGACTAATGGTTTCTTCCATGTAACGTCACCTCGAGGTTTCATTTTTCATTTTTGATGGGATTTTTTAACCCTGTCATGTTTACTTTGCCTCATCGTTGGGTATTTTTGGTATATTTTAACGTTGCTTAGAATATCGCTCAGTCACTGTTACTTTTTATTCTGTAGCTCAAATTTCTTCTTTGCAAGAAAAAAATAAAATACTGTTAAATCGCTTTAACACTATACCTACTAGTGAGGTCAAATGACGGGTTTTAAGATTTTAATCCAAATTGTTAAATCCCAGATTTTGCAGAGTTTAATTTTCATTTTTTTCTTGAATTTACTTCACAAATTTTTCTATAATGTATAGTTATTTAATGTTTCCTTACCTATTTCTATTATTTCGTTTTTTCTGTTAGCATATGTCTCTGCCAAGTGCTGTATTTTGGTTGCTGGAAAATACATGTAATTTTATAACTTTACCAGCATTAAAATCTAAAATTTCTTGCAAAATTTTAAGTTTCCCAATAAAATATTATCTGATTGTGTTTTAGGAGCGCGTCATGTGCTTATGTACAGTTAATTAATATGTTTTATGTCAGGTATATGTTTTATGTCAGCCGACTAATGGTAAACCAGGAGGTAAAATAAGGGTCATTCAATTTTCTATTATTGACTCTATATGCGGCATTACAAATATTTAAGAACTGATCAGTTCTATTTGTGATAATAATAGACCACAAACTTTGGGTGATAAATAAATAAAAATATTAATTTGTAATTTTTGTATTTCATCTCTGTTAGGTTATTCAAGCACAAATTCAAAAAAAAAAAATACTTCTAAAATTCTAACGTTAGAATTGTTTTTGAAGAAATCAAATAATGTAATCGATCTGCTCTGTGAAATAGATGAAGAAAACTTTTTTGAGAGTGTGCATGGTTTATTTATTGGACTCCGACCCATTAACCTAGTGAATAAACTTATGAGAAGAACGTAGTGAATAAACGTATGAAAAGAACGTAGTGAATAAGCATATGAAAAGAACATAGCGAATAAGCTTAGGAGAAGATAATGAATAAACTTAGGAGAAGAACATAGTGAATAAGCGTAGGAAAAGAACATTGTGAATATGTGTAGGAGAAGAACATAGAGATTAAGAACACAGTGAATAAGCGTATGAGAAAAACATAGAGAATAAGCTTAGGAGTAGAACATAGTTAATAAGCGTATGAGAAAAACATAGGGAATAAGCTTAGGAGAAGAGCATAGTTGTTAAGAACATAGTGAAAAATCGTATTAGAAGAACATAGTGAATAAGCGTAGAAAAAGAACATAGGGAATAAGAACAAAGTGAATAAGCGTAGGAGAAGAACGTAGTGAATAAGCTTAGGAGAAGAACATAGTAAATAAGCGTAGGAAAGGAACATAGGGAATAAGAATATTGTGAATTAGCTTACGAGAAGAACATAGGGAATAAGAGCATAGTGAATAAGTGTAGGAGAAGAACATAAGGAATAAGAACACAATGAATAAGCATAGGAGAAAAACGTAGTGAATAAGCGTAGGCGACGGAAAAGATAGAGATATTTTCTAGTTCTGAAGACGAATATTAGGGGTAACGATCAGAACATTGAAACTTCAAAACTACTAATATCTATGTAAATTACTGAAACATACAATGGAAGAATTTTTTAATTTCCAGTAATTTTTCTAAAATGTATAAGTGTAAAATCTCGAAAATAAATAAATTTTATTTAATTATTAAATGAAAATTATTCTTTTAGTGCCCATGGTGAATTCTGCATTATTTATAATCGATTGGTAAAGAATATAACCTTTACTTCAACAGCGGTCAATAAAGCGCCATCGGTAGAAATATAAAATCTCGGTAGATTTAATGTTAAGAGTTCAAGAAAATACTCGTAAACTATGTTACAGACAGTAAAGAACTTACTTAAATGTGAGAAAAATGATAGTTGGTAATTTACTCGAGGAATTCAGCATCTGAAAGCATCATGTTTTATACGTTAAGTAATAGCGAATATAATAATAAGTTTAATAAGTTTGCATTAAAGGAAAAATTAAAATTGAATTAAAAGAAGAAAATTCGATTCTTTGACTTCAGAATCATGAATTACTAAATCTTTTATCTAAAATTTATAGTTAAAATGACTTTCTGACCAGTATGCATGGAACCATATGCCTAAAGAGGAGTCTATAATCAACTGGCCCAAAAAATGACATTTTTTGCATACAAAAGTGATGTTTAAAGGAATAATAATACATGCAAATATCATATGGCTTGCTAATATATATTACATTTTTTTTACCCCTTGCCGAAATTGATTATGGGTTATCAATAATATTTTTTTAATGAATAAAAGCCCTAATATGCATCAGATTAAGAAAATTAAATAGGATTAAATAACTAAATATGGCTCGACTTTATATATACATTTAACTTTTTCTTAAGTTTTATAATAACTTATTAGCTATCAAAATTATATTTTTTCTAGTGATAATTATTCATATTATAATATAAAAATACCAGTTTGGTTACCTGTCTTTTCGATTGTACGTTTGTAATACAAGAAAAAAAAATAACATGTTTATTATCATATCAGAGCATGATGTTGTTTTTGGGATGATGATTTTGGCGTCAACAAAAATCCGTTGGCGTAAAATAAAAATATCCGTAACTTTATTTACCTGCACGAGCATCTCAAATGTTTAATTTTTAATAACGTGTTGCCATTGCATTTACAAAATCTCCGGTTAAGAAAAATAAGTTGATGACTACAGAAAATAAAGCCTAGCGAAATGTCATTTTGAGCACGTGATTAAATGAAATGAAATAATAGGAAATGTGATGTTATTTTAAACAATAAATGCCAGACAAAGTTTTATTGGGATCGTTTGCAATACTAAAGTGACTCATGAAACCATTAAAATGAATAAAGATATAATTTAACTTGCGTAGCACGTGGTACTTGGCCATTCAAGAAATGATACATGATATATGACATGATACATTGAACATAGTATATTAGATTTCATTTTAATCTTTTAATCTAAAAATTTACTTATTATGTATGTAGACTTTGAAATAAAAATCATATTATTAAAAAATTGTTGTACAAACACATATCGAAATTGCCATTCATACGCATTTAAATATTATTGATTTTTTCATTATTGAATACAGATTTAAAGTTGGATGTGTTTAATAATAAGACGAATAATAGGACGAATACAGATTAAAATATAATGTGTTTAATAATAATAGGATGATAAATCTATTTAAATAGATTTATCGTCCTATTATTTTTATCAAAGAATTGGAAAATATAAAATTTTGAATTAATTTTTAGTAATTGAAATTCTTTTTTCTAATTTTTAGCACTAATAGACTCTAACATATGCTTTTGTGATTTGAAAGACGAACTGGTATAACTGGTGATAATTACAGAGTTTTCTCAATATATTCTTGAAGGAAAGAATTATGTAAATGGAAGTGATTCTTTGGAAAATTTAATAAAATTTCAGCAAAAATTTGGTATATATCCGCAATAAGTGTTGAAAACATTTCAAAAATAATTGAACCAAAATAACTTTTACCTAATTAAAAAATATATATTTCGAATGAAAAAATTGTCATGGTCTTAACTATATAATTTTATAGTTTAAAAAAATCAAAATATTTTCAAAAATAATTTATGTTATTAGACGAAGTATTAATTTCATCAAATATCTAACTAGGAATTTGCTTTTCTGACCAGAACTATACAGTTTTTGGACACTGATTTATAACGGTATGATCCTCACAATATTTCTAATATTATAGCAGTTACATTTTGTTCCTATTTTCATGAAGTATTCAAGTATTAATTCTTAAATATATTTTGTAATATTACTTTTTTGCCCTTTTCATTGTTTGGAGAGTTGTTTTTGTGTTTGTGTACTCAATTTCTTTTCATTATCTGGAAATGATTCTTTTAATTATTTGTTTTATTTATTGATATTTAAAGAGAAGAAGCTTTAAAAAATCTACCTTTTATCTGCTTAAATCTTTTTTTCAAATATCATGTATTTTAAAGAATCATTCTATCTTACATGATTTTAACAATTCATTTTAATGATTTTTGCCATTAATATTCGTTATTAGATACAAAATATCATTGTAATTTCATTACGTATGCACATTAAAATTTATTTCGAAATAATAACACTTTTAATGTGCAATACTATTGTTTCGAATCCATGAAATTGATATCTTGCGCATTAAGTCTCATAGAAAGAAAGAGAGTTTTCAGGTATTTTAATAGATAGCAAGTCAAAGAGCCTCATTCTTGGCGACGAATTTGGGACCATTTAGTGATTTGGCGACTTTGGCAATAAAAATAAAGTTGCCCTAATATACAAGAATTATGACGCTATCCAACCAAAATTATTACATCTGTTTGGAAGATTATTTTCCAGCTTTCTGGCACAGAGGTAGCGCGTCTTCCTCGTGTTCTGGGAGTGCCGCTTCAGGCATGGTTGTTCTTCTGTGTGCTATCTGTGAGATGTGTGAATGTGCCCCAAAGTAAAAAAGGGGCTGTGCAAGCAAATGTGGTGAGTGTGCTGCTAAGACATACTCTTGGCTCTAGTTGGCGCTACTTCAAGAAAACTAGAGTTGCTCATTCAGACTTAAAATTACTAGCAGTCGTCAATGCGCTTGTCCGTGGAAATTGCCATTAGTAACAACAACAACAGAAAATTCTTTGCTTTGTCTCGGAGGTTAAGTAAGAAATCAAAAGCGAATCAGTAACATGGGTGGTTTTCAGGTCAATGAAGCCCAAACCTGGTGAGAAGTTTAGCTATTTAGCGACTTTGGTAACAAAAATAGTTATGTATAAAACGCATAAATTATGGCGATATATCGATTAAATAAAATTTACCCTCTCTTTCTGAAAGTACCATTTAGTACTTCAAGTCTTTTCGAAGGTTATATAAGAAATCTAAAAAGAGTGAATAAAGTAAATTTTTTTAAAAAGTGCTATCACAGAGCGAGCTCTCTAGCTGAAATCCGAATGCTTATGTATTACGATATTGTTTAATTAGTGATTTTTTGATTGCAAGTGCATAAATGAATTCTGAATTAGATTCTTTATGAATATTTACACTGTGTTTTCTAATTGTCTTTTGCGTTTCCTTGCTCAATAGAGTGTCTTATTCGACATCGAGTTCGTTGGAATTTCACCGTACATTTATCTGACTAACAGGGTAATGTTTTTATCATTTTGCACTATCATTTCTTGATACTTCATAGCATTAATATTTTCAGCTATTATAAATTAAATAAAAAGAATATTTTAAAGAAAGCTCACATAATTAACCCTTTAACTGTAGAAGCAATTAAATATCTGACTAAAAATAAACCTTTCTCATTGAATATATGTTGTTTATATTTTGTAGTTTACCCATTCTTAATTAATACTGAATTGAATATCTTTCTTTAAGACAAATAGAAGTACTAAATAATCTTAGGAATCATACGTATTCAGTTCTTTTCTAATATTGTATATAGAATACTTATTTATTCACATGATAATTTAGTGGCTTTAGATTTCTTTTTAAATTATAAATAAAGCAAAAAATCTAAAAAAAACTTATATGGAATAAAAGAAAAAAAAGTCAATGCAAGTTTCATTCATTCACCTACCATAAACAAATGAAGACGGTAAAAATGTTATCTTCGCAGTTTTGGTTATTCCAGAAATAATAATTTTGAAAGTATAAAAGTAAAATTAATATTTCGTTTCCGGTATTTTTTCTTTAATATTTTTTCCTTGCCAAGTTTTTCTGTCATCATAATACGGTACATTTCAATTTCATTCCGTAACTTTCTTTTAGAGATATTTGAAGCAATCTAATTTAATCTTTTTTTTTAATTAAATTCGCAACTGAATTAAATTCAGTTTCGAAAGAAAGATCAGACAACTTTTAGAGTGATTTCGATTTCACGAAGAATAAGAAAAATATAAATCTCTTCAGTATCTTTTTCAATCAATGCTTGGTTTCTTAGAAAATGTTTGAACAATAAACACATACTAAATAAATCTCCGCTATTCTTATCAAATAAAAACAAAATGGGAACTGTAATCATTATTTATGTTCTTATTTTAAATAACTTAAGATAAAAAAAGATAGATAATATATTTATATTATTTTGAATTATATCTAAAAGATATGTAGGTTCCGTAGATTTTTGAAAATATATCTTGCATCTAAAATGCTAAATAATAAAAAATGACATTTTTAAAGAAACGAAATAAATATTTCTTTTCTTGCGAATAAAATATTTGACGGAAAAAAAATTAATGATTATGCGCAATTATTCTTAATTCAAAATAGAATTTTAAATTTTCATTTTTACTTCTCTTAAAAAAATCTTCATATTCATCAAATATTAAATTTAATGAAATTTCTACGAAAGATGCAAAGCAAAATGATTTAGAGCAAAACAAAATAAATCAATAATCTGGATCCAATTTCATACAAGAGATTACGTTTCACATTTAATTTTTTTAGAAAATTGGAGATTCTCAAAAGGTGAGATGCCTTTTTTTTGTAAAATATGTTGTTATTGAATTATAATTCCATGGATTAAATTACAGAAAATTAAAAAAAATAGATTATATTTTTTCAATTTTATGAAATTTATGTAATTTACTTTTATAAATTGCAGTAAATTTAATTTTTGATATTTTTTAAAATCTTTCATGCAAATAAGTATATGTCTATTATTGCTATGTATTTTATTAATTCTATTATAACTCATTCATATGCTGAAAACCGCGGGATTTGTTTCCTAAAAACTTTCCAGCATATTTTCTAATAAATGCATTAAAATATTAATAATCGCACGCCATTGGTTAGAACATTTATGAAAGAACTTATCAGCATCTGGAGTCTGGTGTTTAATCGTTGGTATGTGGTTAATACACAAGAACCAAAGACGCCCATTTTTGTACCCATTTTTCCAACCGATTGAAGTTAAAAATGTATATATAATATCAACTATAATCCTAAAATCATACATCGGATTTACTTTATCTAAATCTTTATTTTTTTAACCATTGCATTTAAATATATGCAAAATTACTCATTGTATAGCTATCAAGTAGTACAGATTTGATTCGTGATTTGAGAAAAATTCTAAAACTACACGCTAAACTTAATTTATGTAAACAGGTTCACTTTTGAGTTATTCTTTTTATATGCATGCGAAAGTAAAGACCTATTCAGGTTGATCCCTTAATGAACATGGCTTCAAAATTAATGCAAATATACTCTTAAATAAACATAATCATGTTAATTAAATCAGCAATTTGCATTATTTATTGTAAGTGGCATAACAGCTTTTTTATAAAAGAAATTAAACGAATATTAATTAAAGAAATTAACAAACTTTTTGCTTTCAATTATTGTTATGTAAAAACGGGATGTTGTTTTGAGGTATTTGAAGCCTTAAAAGGCGTAGGCAGTAAATTGGCGATTTATCGTGTTTGAGACATTAATTTTTCGTTTTACGGTTATTAAAAAAATCCTGAAATTTGTTACATTTGGCAATTTCTCACCAACTAAAATTACAACTTTATTTCCAAATTATTAATTCTCAAAATTTTTACAAATTTTCTTAATTAATTTAAGTCATTAACCAGTTTAAAACTATCATGTGGTTATTAGATTACTCATGCGTCGATATTTAGAAAAAAGAGGATTTTTTTTTTCGTCTCAAAATTGACCGAGCTCCAAAGCTTTGTTTGCCAGCTAGAAAAATTGAAAAAAAATATATAATATATAATTTTAAAAATATATTCTATAAGGATAAAGACCAGTAGAGAAGTCTCGTGTTGTTTTAAATCGGTTTAAATTGGTTAATGACTTAAATTAATCAAGAAAATAATGACTTAAAAATAATAATGGTCGAATTTTATAACTTGAAATTTGAGATCTTAAATTTCCTTTTCATTTTAATTATGTTTATTAATAATATTCTTTTTAATTATGTTATTTTATAATATAATTTGGAAGTCAACATGACTTTCTTTCTTTATAGTGTTAAGTAACAATAATTTTAAAAGATTTGTTTGAGAATAACCTTATTTGTTTCATAATTGCTTTTAAAGTTTTCCTTATTTGCTTTAATACTCAGATACTTTAATGTTTGAGCTGAAAAAAAAAAGGTTTTCTAAATTCATTATGCAAATGCCGGGTACTAAAGAATTCCACCTTTTTTTCTATCTCATATTAAATTAAAGAGTTAACGTTAGCTCATTAAATTAACTAGCAACTATAAGCAAGCTGTGTATGAATATTTTTAAGTAAAAATTAAATTGCTTTCATTTTTCGTTTTCGTAATGCTTTCATTGCTTCTTCTCTCTGCTTATCAGCGGTCTTATTAAAATAATGGTGGCTCATAGGAATAATTAAATGCCGTTTTTTCCTTTTGTTTTTTAATAGTAAAAAAGAATTTCGCTTCAAATTCTAAAAAGGATTTTATGAAATTGGAAGAATTTTCCTAAATATCATTAAAAATTTGTGCTCATGATATAATTAGAGAATCGAAGAATAAAATTGATAATTTTCATTAAATTCGAGTTCTACAAGTAATACAAATTTTTTAAAAATCAATTCCTACTTAGATTAACAAAGAAAAATTATATTTTAGGTACTTTTTATTAAATAATTATAATTAATATAAATATGTATATAAATACGACAGAACCACGATTTTAAGCGGCAAAATAGAAAAGGAATTTCCTGGCAATTTCCATTCTTCCTTCTATGTATGGTGTTCGAACTCGCAGCCCAAGGGATGCGAATCCAACGGAATACCAACCACATTATCCCGGCATGACAGTTACCATTACTTTAAATAATTGGTCAAAAAATATAGTAACGGTGAATTTTCAACACCAATTGAAGTTTCAAAGCTAATTGTGACAACTCTAAATGCATGATTTTTCTACACCAGTTGGGGAACACGGTACAGATTCGAAATTTCTAATTTTCTTTATTTTCTATTATTTTAACTCGAAAGTACTTCAAAATGAATCGGATGAATGGATTAATTAACAGTTTTTAATTTTAAATGCTTCAAATATTAATAAAATAAAGAGAATCGTTTAAAATAGTTGGCTGAATACGAGTTAAGCCTAATCTCATCGTCGTTGGGGAAAAACAAACTGGATTCATTACTTATTTGGCGGCGGAAAAATAAAGATTTTAGGGGAGAAAATTAATTTTTAATTAATAAATAAAAAAATAATGAATTATTATTTGAAAAAACCATACTAACATCAAATGTCATCCACTTTAAGATTAAAAAATTTACTTGAACTTGATTGGATGAATAAAAAGTATTTTGTTGACGACTAGAAATTTGAACTATATATATATATATATATATATATATATATATATATATATATATTTATATATATATATATACAGAGAGAGAGAGAGAGACTGAATAGTAGGAGTAAAAAAAATGTGTATGTGTTGTTATTCTACGAGAGAGACTGTTAAATTAGGGTGATAAATTTTTCACATATATATACTGGTAACCTAAAAAGGAAAATGCTATTTTTTATTTGAATTAGAATTTATTAATTATAAAATTATTATGACACAAAAAACTTTTATTTATACTGACATAAAAATTAATGGCAATACAACTTTTGTTTACACACACACACACACACACACACACACACACACACACACACACACATCAACTTAGTTATTGTATATTTTGAATAATTATAATTGATTTAAAAAATTATTTTTAACTAACTTTTGCAGCTATATACTTCATTTGCATTAAGAATATCAAATCTTTTTACTGTTTCAACCAATATTTCATTCCGAATTATTCTTATATAATTGAAAGTAAAGATACGAAACTGTCGCTTGCTTTCCCATGGCAAGTAGGCTTTTCATTATTCAAAGTGTTAATTTTAATAAACACTTTGAAATTCTGTTAAATTTTCTATGAGAATTTAACTATATAAGTAAGCAATGCTTGAAATTTATTTTCTGTCAGTTCATTTTAAGTTCATTTCACATTTATGAAGAACGTTTTGTATTAGAGGAAGTTTAATTCCTTTTAGTTTAAAATTAAACAATTTTTGAGTGAAATAGAGGAAATAAAGTTAAAATAAGTATTCTTATAGAATAACTCTAAAATGCTGCAATTTAGACGACTATAAAAATTTAAAGTTTTAAATACATTTTCTTGAGGGGAGGCATTAAGTCTATGTTCTTTGCCAAAAATTCAGTTGAAAATATTCATTACTAATAATCTTAGAGAACAAACTGATCATCAAAGATGGTCAGTATCAAAAAAAATCTTTAAACATTTGTGCGAAGATTAACAAATATGTAAGCTTACTGCAAAGATTTTAAAATCTCAAATGGTCATTAATCAGGAATATTTCTCTGAACTTCGAATTTTTAAAAGGTTCACAGAGTTCCGTCGAAATAAATATGGGGATTCTCAGCAACTGTTTATAGCAGATTTGAGTTTGAAACAAAACTACATTCCTAATGCCGATTTTTTTTCGGGTGAAAATTACTTGTAAAATTATATTGGAAAAGTTTTCTTTTTCAAATATGTTTATTGGTAATATAACGTTTTAATAATTCTTGAGCTCATTTATCCGTCAACATGGTTACAAATTGAATAATGTTATCAGATATGAATTGCTATTGTGGCATATCTGTAATATCGCTTTCTTACACAGTAAATCTGCAAGTAAAGAACATAGTT
>JAOUZG010019115.1:3455933-3471862 GCA_026289955.1 Argiope argentata
CAGAAAAGCTAACCAAAAATAAGTATCAAATTTAATTGAATTAACAGGAAAGCTAACCAAAAATAAGTATCAAATTTAATTGGATTAACAGATACAATAATTTTAAAAATGTAAACATACAAAATTAAGTGCTGTGTAAAACTGTAAATGCGCATAATTTCAAAATCCTATAACAACATTAAAAATTTTATCATTAAATAAATGAAGTAAATCAAATTAAACAGAAATGTTTACAAATGACATCATCTCAAAGAAAGAAAGGTAAAACTTAGTTTTCATTAAATTCAACTTTGTAAAACATTCAGGTGAAAAACTTAATAACAAGGACGACAATTTTGTAGAGTCTCTCAATTCTAGACATTCAAAGTGAATTGAAGGAATTCCTTTCAAAGCATATTTTCCATATTTGAAGCGGACGTTTCAAGTATGTTTTGAAGAGTGTTTATAAAACTGGCACCAAAAAAGGAATTTATGGATATGCGGCGGTGATAAGAGTTCCTATTCAGCCGTGGAAAAATAGTCGTAGATGTTTTGTCAGAACGATTCCAAAGTACATCATTGTAAAGAAACCCCTGGTAATGAATGCTGACAAGGAATAAAATGAATGCAAGAGAAAGGCAGTTTTATTCCTTCCTTTTTGAATCTTTGAGCTCGGTTTGTTCTGCTATTCTTTAGGTAAAAGTGGTCTCTGAGTATTTTTTAGTGTTCTTTAACGGTAGGACAAAAAGGAGAATTTAAATTTTCTTATTTTCAACATTCACTTTGTAAAGTCTAAATGTACATTACAGATGACAATAACAAACGTTAAACAAATTATCTTACTTGTTATTAAATGAAAATGAGTATTCTATGTACGTGAACATTTATTGCAGATGATAATAGCAATTATTAAATAAATTATTTAATATTCAAGGAAAATGAATATGAGAAATCCTTTTAGTAAAAGATTTAAGGCAACCTGGGGCATTTAAAATAACCTTTTGCAATTTTTACCTTATCAATTTGAAATTTTAAAGGCACTAAGAGTAACACTATAGGAGATGATACACATGATTGTAAAGTATTATGTTAATTTGTTTATTAGTTCGGGGGGTTAATATAATATATTATTAGCAATAAATAACATTATTGAAAAAATTTTCATGCGCTCCAAATTTGCTCAATAGCACTCCAATTTTTATTATTACGAACTCTAACCCTTTTGAATCAAAAGTTGGGATTAAACTTGAAGTTTTAGTATAAAACATCAAAACTAACCAATATAATATCTCAAAACTACAGGGTTTTTTTTAGAAAAAAGTGTAGGTAGTTTTGAGTTATTTCATTGTTTAATTTTGATATTTCGTACTCAAGCTTCCAGATTAATCCCAACTTTTGTTTCAAGATTAGAGTAAATAATAATAAAAATCGGGGTGTTTTCGAACAAATTTGGTGCGCATGGGACATTTTTCATTAACGCTATTTATCGCAAATATTATATTATATTAAACCCTCGAACCCATAAATAAATTAACATAATACTTAAAATTTTTGTGTATCATTTCCTACAGTGTTCTTCTTAATGCCTGTGAAATTTCAAATTGCAAAGTTGAAAATTACAAAAAATCACTTGAAATTTCCCTGGTCGCCTTAATACTGATTGATTTTATCAGTTTTAAATAATCTTTTATCATCAAGAATTTCGATAAGTAATAAAGTGAATGCGAGGAAAGGTTGTTTTGATTTTTACTTTTTGCTTGATTTGTACTAGTTTGATTCAGTTAAGATGGTTTATGATCTTTTCTTAGTCTTTCTTTTACTATAAAAAAACCCAAATAAAAGTTCGTTAGTTAAAATTAATATTCTATATAGACTTGGTAAAATCTTCTTTTCGGAAAGGAATTGTAACTAAAATTAAAAGAGTGCTAGCTATTTCAAACATTTCACTATCGAGCTATTAGGTAAAGATATGGAATGTTCCCAGATCACGGCATTCAAAGCCTTTTTTTATGTTTCAATCTAAGTAGTAAAACAGATACTTGATTTTACAAGCATATAGGATTTTAATTGTAAAGATTATATATGTTGCAATTACTCATTAATAATTTATTATTATTAATGATTTATATTTTCTTTCAAAAATATGTAAATTAAAATTATTTTTGCACAATCTATAGTAAAGTTTTGAAACTTTTATTCGACAAAAAATATCCGCACCTTTTGTGCAAACTTTAAAATGAATTTCATTGAAATCTCAGTACTATAATTGTTTTTGAAGTACATAAAAAATTATACACTGAAGTGACAAAAGTCATGGGATGACTGTTAATATCGTGTCGGTCCTCCTTTTGCCCGGCGATGTGCAACAACTCGACGTGTCATGGAGTCCACAAAACGTTTGAAGTCCTCTGCAGGAATATTGAGCCATGCTGTCTGTATAGACGTCCGTAATTGTGAAAGTGTGGATGGTGCAGGAGTTTGGGCACGAACGGACCTTTCGATGATGTCCCATAAATGCTCGATGGGATTCATATCGGGCGATCTAGGTGGCCAGATCATGCGCTGGAATTTTCCGGAATGTTCTTCAAACAAATCGCGAACAGTTCTGGTCCGGTGACATGGCGCATTGCCATCCATAAAAATGTCATCGTTGTGTGGGTACGTGAAGTCCATGAATGGCTGCAAGTGATCTGCAAGCAGCTGAACATAACCATTTCCAGTCAATGATCGGTTCAGTTGCACCAGAGGACCGAGTCCATGCCATGTAAAAACAGCCTACACCATTATGCAGTCACCACCATCTTGAACAGTGCCTTGCTGACAGTTTGGGTCCATGGCTTCGTGGGGTCTGCACCACACTCGAACTCTACCATCAGCTCGTAACAACTGAAATCGTGACTCATCTGACCACGCCACGGTTTTCCACTGGTCTAGGGACCAGTCGATATGCTCACGAGCCCAGAAGATTCGCTGCAGGCGATGTCGTGCTGTCAGTAAAGGCACTCGAGTCGGTCTTCTGCTGTCGTAGCCCAAGGAAGATCAATTTCGCCGCGCAGTCCTATCGGGCAGGTCCCTCGTACGTCCCACATTGATTCCTGCAGTTATTCTACGAAGTGTTGCGTGTCTATTAACATTGACCATTCTACATAGACGTCGGCGGTCTCGGTCGTTAAGTGCAGGTGGTCGCCCACTGCGCTGTCCATGATGGGATGGGATGTCTGAAATTTCATACTCTCGGCACACTCTTGATACTGTTTATCTCGAAATGTTGAATTCACTAACGATATCCACAATGGAATGACCCATGCGTCTAGCTCCAACTAACATTCCACGTTCAAAATCTGTTAATTCTCGTCGTGCCGCCATAAATCACGAAAAACCTGTTCACATGAATAACTTGAACACAAATGAAAGCCCTGGAAAGAACTGCGCATTTATACTTTTTCGCTGCGATACTACTGCCATCTGTATATTTGCATATTTCTATCCCATGACTTTTGTCACTTCAGTGTATTATTGAATGTATTATGATTCAGTGTATTATTTTTATTTAATATAATTTTTTTAATTTTAAAAAAATGATATTAAATTAAAAAAAAACAATATCAACTTCACACTTTCTGTCATGCCATTGTATATATGCATTATATTATTTTACAATCACTTTTATTTTACCATCCTTATTCCGAATATTTCATGTTATCTTCAAGAAAATTAAATTTCAGATCAGTTTTATTAAACTAGGAAGAAAATAACAGATAAAATTCGTGCTAAAATAATACAAAATTCGTTTCCTTACATAAAAGAAATGAACACTCATTTTTTTTAAATTTAGGATGTATTAAATCATTTTCGGAAAATTTTCGTTCTTTCGAAAATTTTAATTTATATTAAAAATGTTAATAAAATATATTTAATGTTACTTTAAACTGGAAATTTATTTCTATTTTACAATTTAGTAAGCAATTACAAAGAGAAATTCTTAGAATCATATAAATTGAAATAACCGAAGGAAAAACATTTTTTGTACTTTTTTCCATCACTGTTTAAATTTATCAAAAATGAAAAAAATAAAATAAACGTAAAGCAATGCCAATATCATCGCAATAAAAGATGAAATAAAGTTTCAAAAATTAATATATGCATATTATATATTTAAGCCTTGAGTTAAATAATAATCAAATGAAAACATAATGGAAAATTCTTTCAAAAATATTTTGATAGGTAAAGAAATATGATTGGGATGTTTTTATTCTCCATAATTGAATATTTTCATTTTTCACTCCAAAGATTTTATTTTTCTAACTATGCATTTTAAGAAAAATTTGTGGGAAAAAAAAGATCGATTTAATGAAAGCAGCAATTCACAATAGCAGGGGATAATTTGATTATTCCAATTTGCCGATTCCATCATTGTACTTGGGAATGATGGAAGAGCGAACTAACTTCCACCTAATACGTGGCTTTACCGATTATATTGTGTGTGATTCTCTGAAATATTCTAAATTCAACCATGGATATAAAACCAATTTTTAAATAGAAATTTTGATTGTTCTGGCGTTAAATCACTAAACCATCTAAAATGGTTAAATTTTGAGCTTTAAAGCGGGAATTTCACTCATTATAATTTGTGTATTTGTAGTGAATATTTGTAAGAGCGTAGAAAATATTTCAACTTAATACAGTTTTGCTTAGAAAATGTTTATCTTTTTTCTTTTGAAAAATAATCTTGGATAAGTCCGAGAAATGGTTTTCTGGAAAAAATGTGATTTTATGCCACTGAGCTTTTCAAAATTTTAGACAAGCAAAACAAAATTTTTAATTATGTTGCTATAGTTTTATTACCAAGTTACTGTACGTGTACCTTTTGAATTTTCTTATAAAATTTGGGCTTGCATTTAAAAAACTCCTGAGACAAGAAAGTTTTTATCATCACATATACAGGGTGTCCCAGCAAGGTCAGATAAACTCTTCAAAGCTGAATTCGTTGTTTGGAAGACATAAAAAAAAAGACCTAAGTAACTGTAATTGTACCTTTTGAATTTTCTTTAAAAGTTTGTGCCTGCATTTTAAAAAAATTCTGAGACAAAAATGTTTTTATAAGATGTTTGCAACATTTGCATGTGAAATTACCTATATTGTTTAAAAAAGAAACTTTCTTAGCATTCTTTATAAAATTTCTGAAGGAAAACCTTACGGAATGCACCCATTTCGGAACAAGAAAAAAAAAGGAAGCACCAAGTAGTAAAAATAAACAATTAAATTTTTCTAGAAAAATATATTGCTTAGAAAAGCAATACATCGGCACCTAAAGCCTTTTATCTTCTTAAAAAAGTACTTTTAAGAAGCAAAGAAGCATTTAATGAGGTGTTGAAATCTAGAAATTAATTCTTTAAGCTAAGAAAAAATAATAATCCATGTAATATAGCTTCAGAGTTTAATGTAGTTTGAAGAAATCTTGTCCTTAAAGAATAAAATCCAGAAACTGGTAATTTGTTCTTTCGGGATGCAAGATTTTTAAAAAAGGAATCCTGTAATAATTTTTTTTTGCATAAGAAACAGAATTTATTCGGGAAAAAATTTATAAATTGTAGCGGGTAAGGCAATTTGTTGGATTTTTTCGTTTATTTTATCATTTTATGAAAAAACTTTTGTTATCCAATTTTTTAAGATATCGTCCACCATAAGCAAAGATTTTTATTTTCTTCCATTCATTTTAAGTATGAGAAGATTTTTCATTCTATGTCATTAAAACATCAAATTTTTAGACTTAAGTTGTTTGAAAAACAAAGGAATATATTTCGATAAAAAATTAAATTATAAAGTTACGTTAGAAATCTAAAAAGAAACGATGGTTTTTTTTAACTGTATAGAAACAAAGAATTTTTGTTAATCGAATATTTATTATTTTAATGTATACAAAATTTGTGCAACTTTTATTTATTTGTATTTGAAGTATAGATAAGAAAAATGGGCTTATTAAAAAATTCGTCATTCTTACTTTAACTTATATGTATTTTTTCACTTTTTTAAATCTAAATAGTACAATTTTAGAAATATACCCATGTATTTTTGAACACGGTAACTCTTCAGCTGAATTAGCTTGGAACTGTATTTTAACTTAAAAAATTACAAATTCCGCCGAAATTTCATACAAAATTTAAATAGATAAACAATATTTTTCAGTCTGATCCTTTTTTGTGAGCTTGATACAAAAAATTAAAAATACCTTAACGATGAAATCTTTCATAAATCATCAAATTTATAAATATGCATTAAATATTATGCCAAATTTATCTAACACATGAATAGTTGGTGTAGGAAAATAATAAACTTGATGAAAATATTGACATAATATCTCAAAAACACATTAAGCTTCACTGTTAAATTTTATATGCAATCTTTATATAAAATTATAGTTCCAAGTCAATTTTTTTTTTACCTAAGGCACTCTGTACTAAAATTTTTCCTCAATGGTTTACTCTTTAAAATACTCAAAAAATAACCTTTCATGTCATGTATTTTGCATTATGATTTGAAAATTCATGCAATTATTACAGCTAAAGTTCCATCTTTTTTCAATATTTTATTTATTTATAATAGAAAAATTATTATTCTTTCATAAAATAGCCAATTGCTATTAAACTTTTAATACAGAATTTTGTTTGTCGAAAATTATCAAATCAGCATTTAATTTTCCTTTTTTCTACATAGATAATTAATAAAAAGCATATAATATTTCTTTAACCTTTCCAAATAAAATATTTACCTACAAATGTAAGATTCTGTACCGAATGTAGTCTCATTTGCTTTTTTTTAAAAAAATTAAAAATGAAATTTTGATGTCTAAAATACACATAATATATTTTTTTAACAAATAATAGCTTATCGGATATGTTCCATAGAATCACAACAAATGGATACACACAATGATTAAGATTTAAAATAATCATTATTCAGCTCTACAGTACTCAATAAATAGCACAATAATTACTAGAATTCAACTATTTGACATTAAAATATTTTAATTACGTATATAATAGAGGCTAAGTAGAACTGAATCGCTTACTTTTCTAAAATTAGTTGGATAATTAAACTCAACTTTTGAGAGTGTTTGTTTTTCTTTTCCCAAATTAATGACTTCACTTTAATTGGAAAACTTTAAAGTATTTATTAATCTTTGGTAAATTAACAAAACAAAATTTACATTTTCGAACGTTCTGAATTCTTAAAGAGACAATTTTATAAAAGTTCTTAATAAAGATTAATTAATTATTCAAATTCATTCTAAGAGCAGACGATATTCTCTTACGGAAAGAGCGAATAAACATTTAGAGCTAATATTAATTCTAAAGCTTTAATTGAGAAAAGATTTGAAATTCATTGGAATTAAGTATAATTATACAGTATAACAATACATTTCTCTCAGTAAAATAAATCTTTTAAAGTTTATGTTTATTTTTATAAACTGTAATTATTTAAATGATATGCAACTATATTATCAAATATTTTATCAAATTTCTTTAAGTCTCTTTTTTATGGTTCAGAAAATATCAAAGATATTTTAAAATCATTTCACAATACACGGCTCTCTTTTTTTCTGAGTCATTATATTCCTTAAAAACAATTAGTTCCTTATTTGTTATGAAATTCTATCCTTAAATTAATAAATTAATGTAAGGAATTTACATTAATTTACTATTCTTTTGAAACATTTACTGATTAATACGTTAAAAAAAGAATTTTTTAAATCTGTTTTTAAATATTAGTATATTCTCAAATTTTTACTATTATAACCATTTATAAAATACTTGATTACTATTATAACCATTAAAAAACAATTATGATTGTTTTATAAAAAACCATTATAAAACAATCATAATTGTTTTTAAATTATCGACCAAAAAATAAAATAAATATGAAACCATGATTAAATTAACAGATAAACTAGCGTTTAAAATTCCAGTACCTCGAAATACAATATTAATATCTATTACTGTAAATGTAAATAATTTCAAAATCCTAATACATCATTAAAAACATTTTCATTAAATACGTAAATAAAGGCAAATTAAACAAACATATATAGAAATATTTTTATTTCAAAAAGCAAACAGTAAAATTTAATTTTCGTGGCATTCAATTTTGAAAAATATCAAAGTGAAAAACTTAATAACTAGGATGACATTTTCTAGTCTTTTAATTCTAAACATTTAAAGTAAAATGAATGAATTCCTTTATAAGTATGTTTTACATTGTTGAAATATATTTTCATTATGTTTTGGTGTTTTTAAAAACCCCTTCTAAAAAATGAATTCCTGGAATTTTCGGAGAGGATCCAAAGCAAGTCAACATAAAGAAACTACTGGTAATGAATCCTGAAAAGGAATAAAATCATTGCGAGGAAAGGCTGTTTTACTTATTATTTTCTGCATCTTTGAGCTTGGTTTGTTCTGATTTTCTCCTGGTAAAAACGTTCTCCGGGTCTTTTTTTTATTGTTGCTTCTTACTGTAGGACAAAAAGGAAAATTTAAATTTTCTTATTTTTAACATACACTTTGTATAGTCCAAATGTACATTGTTAGATGGGAATAACCGTTAAACAAATTAACTTACTTTTTGTTAAATGAAAAGGAGAATTGTATCTACATGAAAATTCATCGCAGACGATAGTAGAAAACATTAAATTAATTATTTGTTATTAAATAAATATGAATGTTAGAAATACTTGAAGTAAAAGCTTTAATATTGCTGGTTTTTACCAATCTTAAGTATATACCCTAACTAACCAAAAAAAATTAAACCTTGAATTAATTTTATCTAAATAAATTAATTGAAAGGAAATCTTTAATTCTGTTTTGTTTATCATATAAACATATCGATGAAATCTATATTTTTGTATTGAAATATGAAAATGTTTCTAGACACAATTGTAATACATTTCTTTTATGTTTTTAAAGACTGAGTTTTTTTATACGTTGATAAGAAACCAATTTTCACTCACATCTTATACAGAAGAATTTTCAAATTTTGTAATATTTTTTTCTTGGTCACAGACATTAATTTAACATACCCAGAGTTTAATTTTAATCAAAATTCAGTTAATTTTTTTCAATACTAGCTATGACATCTGGCAATAATCTTAAAAAAGGTGACTTAAAAATACTATTTTAATTTAAAAATGGGACATTAATAAAAGCTAAAAGGTTGAAATTGATTGAACTTTTAAAAAACCTTTATGTTTTGTAAGATAAATGTATTTGAAAAGAGTTTTTGTGAAAAGTATTTAAAAAAATTATGCTGTTTTTGATAACTTCTTAATCGATTAATATGAAATCATGTTCTGTTTTAAAATGCTTTAAAGTCCTTGCTTCCTTAATAAAATCAGAAATAGATTGTCTTCTTATTTTAAGTATATTATTAACCCTAACTTTCATTACATTTTCTTTCAAGTTCTTACACAAAAATACTTTCAATTACTTTTACCTTTTCTTTTTCTTTGTGTACTTATCTTGCTATCCCATCTTAAGAATTTCACTGCTTCAACAAATACAAAATAGTTAAAAATAATTAGACTTAAATTTCGAAAAATGACTTACTAATTCAAAATCTGACACTGAGAGTATTTTTTTAAAAAAATTGTCCAAGATTCAGAATTTAATTAAATAATCATTTTTAAGTATTTTATTTGTTCGAAACATTTTTTTTGTATATTTCAATATGAATGCATAGATAAAGTATTTTACGAAATGGAAATTTAATTTTAAAAATAATGCGAATGTAGTGTTTACTTCATAAGTTCTTATTTTTCTTAACTGTATAATTCGGATATTTTTTGTAGAAAAATTACAGCGTTTCGAGACATTTTTTCATATTATGTTATATGAAATGAAATTTTGTTTTTCAGAATGAATACAAGCTGCTTTTTTGTTAAGAAATTTATTAAAAGGAGAATTGTTGAATAATGCATTTTACTTATGCAAATTCTTGGCATTCAATACATTTATGCATTTTTCTTCCAACTATTTCTCATTATAAAATAAAATTTCATTTTTACCTTCAAATGAATAATACATTTAATTCTAAAATACATAAAGTAAACCAATATAAGTATTCATTGTATTTTAAAGAAGCCTTTTCTTGAAAATATAAGAAATACCTTTTATTAGTTCAGTTCAATTGTACTTTGAAATCAACAATTTTATTGGATTAAATTGCTGAGTTGGTTAATCAAAACGGTCCTCTAAATATTCACCAGAACTTTTAAATTCACATTCCTCAAAAATTCACCATCAGAGTAAATGGGGATGGAATTTTAAATATTTCTTTTTCTTGTTTTTATAAAATTACATTAATCTGAGTGGAAAAATTTAGAGGAATAAAGTTTAAGTATAAAATGAGACCCAAAAACATTGTATCAGGCATAATGGCTCTTAATTATTTGAGTACTAAATTTTAAAATAGTGGAAATCAGTAGTTATTTTTTAATTTTAGCAAAAGTATTCTGAAATTGCATTTAAGTGCGTGCTAGATAGAAGGAAATAATTTTAAAAATTTCAAATTAATATCTGCATTATTAATTGAAGAGTTTATTTTATCAGAAAAAACGAGTCGTCAAAAATACCTATGATTATTTTCTATCATATAAAGCTTAAGAATCGAATGGATTCTTCTCTATTTTCTAACTATTATTCTACGATTTCAACTGATAAAAAATGAATTCAAAATTCGAATTTCAAAAAAGGAACCTGATATTTTTTTCCGATGATCGTTATTCTTACTAACTCAACTTTTTGGTATTTCTTTAAAATTCAAACATGACAGAGTAAGACTTTCTAATTTTCAATGTAATTTTCACCAGGCTTTTAAAACCTAGCTATTGGCATTCTCAAAATACTTTTTTATCCGTAAATTTTGATAGATAGAAAAAAAATTAAGCATTTTTAGATTAATCTTTTTCGGCAAAGTTAAATTCAAAAATTGATGTGGATATGTAAGTTTGAATGAAAACGGCTTAAAAAAATTGAACTGTAAAAAAAAGTACTATCTTTTTGAAAACAACAAAAAATAACTATAATATATATTAAAATAAACCAACAAATATTTTTTTTTATAATTCCTTCTATGCAAATAAAAACAAACAAAGGAAAGGCTCAACTTTTTCACAAAAAAAAGAAGTAATGATTTGCGTGAATAATAATTTATATCATCTGGGTTCCTTTTCTGGTACAGCAAGTCTGAGCATTTTTTTTTTTTTTTGTAAAACTGAAAATGTTGTACAATATTTAACAACCATCGTATTAATCGAAAGATGGACTATATCATACCCTTTTTCAATATATTCACTTAGGATTATGAATTTTTTATACATATGTTTGGAATTTTAAATATGTCAATTTAAAAAATATTTAAAATAAAACATATTATTATTTTTAAATTAAAAGCCACATAATTAAAAAAAAATTAAAATATTCCTTATAATTTAGTTTTTTTTTTAATTTTTTTTACTTATTATCCTATATAAGTTCATTTTGAACAAAACCGTCTGATTTTGTACTTCCAATTAAATTTTGATTTTATGGAAATAATTTTTAGTTCACGCACTGAATTTTCATAAGAATTTTATGATTTTCTGAACTATAATTAATATTTAAGTATCTGAAAAATGTCGAAATATAAAATACACATATCCTGTTTCTTTTTATATTTAATTGAAATAATTACTGACAATTTAACTTTTCCTGAAAAAATTGGGGCACTTGAAACATTTGATATATATTTTTTTATCTATAATTATAATACTGTTTTTGACAAAAATCATTTACTATACTTTTTTAGTCTTTTTAAATATCCATTTTTTGAATAGTATATTTCATTATACTATTTTAGTTGAATATAACCATTTATTTTGATGATGGTATGATACAATAGCCTTTTCATATTTTCATACATATTTGCGTATTTCGAAGTCTACAGCCTACTTATTAAAACGTCCCAAAAATTTATTTTAATCGAAACAAAAAATTCAGCTACAGTTGAAATCTTTCTTCATCAGTCAGAAAAACTGCAAATTCAGTCTTCTTTTTCCTCGTTATTTCAAATAGATGTTTCTTGTTTTCCTATGAATTGTCAATATTTTGTCAAATAAAAAAAATTCTAAAGATATTTATAATAGTACAGATTTTAAATATGAATTTTAAAGCTCTTCAAGAATTTTCTTTATCAAAAATGTTTGTGATCATTTGAAATGTTTTTATTTCTTTTATCAGAATATTTTTTGTATGCTTTAAAAATATATGAAAAAAATAAACAAAAAGAGAGAAAGAGAGAAAGATGGAAAAGCGTAAATCTTTATCACTTTGATACCAGCTTATATTTCATTTCTATTGAAGAATTATGTCTTTGAAAGTTCTTCTTATAACCATGACCTTGACTGCGTCGAGCAATTCTGAAATATACAGAACATAGATATGCATACATATATATCGAAGCAAATATCATTTTCTCCCATCCTTTCTTCCATTTCGAATCTCAACGATCGAAAGGTTTTCCATAGGATATTGCTTAAAAACTCCACTGTAAAGGAAGTTTCGGATCCCCAGAGAATACCTACATTTATAATTCAGTTGCCCAATATTCCTCTGCATCAAATTGTTTGGCCTTTATTAGAGTGGATCGAAAGGAACAAGATCATCTTCTTTTCTCTAGATTAAAAATAAAATTATTCGATAGTTCATACACAACATATTCCTCTTTTAATTTTCGGAATTAAACAGGAAAAATAAATTTCAAATTCAATGAATTTTTATATATACATGTATTGTGTGTAAGGATTTATTTAATGAAATTTATATAAATCAAATCAATCAAAATGGTTTCAAATGAATTCAAAACATTTTTTTTGTAACAAGCTTAGTGAATCATTCAAACAAAAACTCCTTCGGCAAGCTGGCGGGCAAACGGTATGGTTGGGCTGGGTGGGTAATCACACCTTTAAATAACAACTAAATCATCGTAGATTTGTCAAGAGAAAATGTGTAAGGATTTTTTAGGAAATGTGTATAAAATTATCCAAAATGGTTTCAAATGGATTCCAAAAAAATTTTGTAGCAAGCCTAGTGAATCATTCAAACAAAAATTATTTCCACAAGCTGGTGAGAAAGGGTGTGGAGATTTGTCAAAAGATAATTTTAACACATTCTTCTATTTTGCGAGCTTGCTCAAAACATTTAATTTCCATTGTTTTCTTATTGTTTAAACTTTCACCTTTAATTTAGTAAAAAAAAGTATAAATTTGCTATTTAGTTTCGCAATTAACCCAATTAAAAAATAAAAGAACAATTTTAATATAAATATAAAAGAACTCGCATTACAGACAGATTTTATAGTATTATTTCTTAAAAGGCATCAGCATCTGGCATAAGCCACGTTCCTACGATCTTGGGATCGTCAGAAGAGCCACGCGTTCCCCCGTTTTGCCCCTCTTGCGGTTTCTTGGGGTCATTTGATGCCCGGACAATTTACCGACAATTTACGGGACAACTTTGCACACGTCCACAGACGTCAAAGCACCCCAGAAAGCCGCAATAGGGGTAAAGCGGGGGAACGCGTGGCTCGTCTGAAAATTAGACGGGTCGTGTGAACGCTGCTGTTGAGGTAGCGCGTCTTCTCCGTGATCTGGGCGTTCCGGGTTCGATAAATGGTCGGGCTGGTTCTTCTTCTGTGTTCTATCTGTGAGGTGTGAGAATATGCCCTTTCCCCAGTAAAAAGGGGTTGTGCAAACGACTGTGATAAGTGAGTGTCATCTTCATATGAGCTAAAAGTCAGACTTCTGCTCTCGGGCGTTGACACGGGTCCTTACCCTCAGAAGCTACTGCACTCTACCCCTTTCTGATGTAAAGTGGGTCGAGATCATCATCATCATTTCTTAAAAGGCAAGAACCCGTCGGAAGCCCACAAGAAGTTATGTTCAATATATGAGAATGAAGACTTGAAAGAAAGCCAGTGTCAAAGCTCATTTGCCATATTTCGTTCCCGGGACTTTGCACTGAAAAAGGAGAAACAATCTCACGTCCAGATAAAGTTACCAACATTCCCAAATTATAACAAGAAACCCATATCAAGCCTGTTATCTGTTCATGTTCGATAATACGTAATATTTGATAAAACAGCACGTGAAACAGCAGAAAAGCTCGATGTATTGCACAAATCCATTAAAAATATAAAACAGCTTGAATGCATTTGGTAGAGCGTTGGACTCGTACTCCTTAGGTTACGGGTTTGAAACTCACCGGCCAAAAGAATCCCCAGTGTGTGGCGGCTGGCGCTCGTTAAATCTGTTCGTGGTCGCAAAGTCCTCCATACCGAGAGTAGTATCACTGGGGGTACTGGGTCAGAGGAGATCGTTCTCTGTTCCAGGTCTAAATTAGATCTGAGATGAATAAATGAATATGCATGAATGTAGTCCGTACCCCAAAAAGGATTGTGACGTGTGTGTAGCTAAGTCGTACTCTTTGCCCTAGATGGCGCTACTTGTAAAACAAGAGACGCATATTTCCGGCTTAAAATCTGCTGATGTATCAGAGGGGCTTGTTCATGGCAAGGGACATAAGTAACAACAACAACAACAATAAACGCAATTTATGAATCCCTAAAAAGATCAAGAAAATTCATTTGACTCAGCGCAATAGCATTGGCGACTCGCTCTTGAAACGCATCGAATTTATTTTTTATTTTTATCGAATTTTAGGATAGTTTCGGAAATGACTATTCACTGGTGACGAAAAATTGGATAGTTTATGACAACGCAAACCAGAAAAGATCATGGATTGAAGATGAAACAGTTTAGAAATTGCCAAAAGCTGATATTCATCACAAAAAGATTATGCTGTCAGTTTGGTTGGGATTATAAAAGGATTTTGAACTTTTACGAAGCAATCCAAACAATCAATTCAAACGTTGCATTCAACGACTCTCCAAATTGAGTGATGCACTTCAAGGAAAGCTAGTCGTAGAATTGGTAAATCTTAAAAATGATATTTTTCAGTATGATGAAGCAAAGCCCAACAAACTTTGGATTCTCTCCAAAAAAGTGAGAACAAAATTTGCCCAAATTATATTTATTAAAGAATTTTGAAGACCTTTTATTTGAAATTATAAAAAAACATAACTTAAAAAGTCATTTATTTAATTAATCAATATTCGAAAAATGAATTAAAAATCTTCCATTTTTCTATTTCAATCAATTATTTCAAATGACTATGCACAATACATTTATTTATGAGATTTATAATTAGTGATTAAAATATTCTGCACTAATTTTAAAAGAATTTTGGAAAATTTCGTTAAAAAATGCAGTATTTGGATAAAATGCTGCATGCATATAAAACATGTAGATAATGAAACAATAAATTACATGAAAACTTTTCGTTGAGCTAACATTTTTGTGATTCTTAGATGAAAAGTGAATAAAAATAATGAGTGATCTATTTAGTGTGTGACCTTTCAATGACCTTGAACATATATGCTTTGTTGTTGAGGTTATGATATTAATTTCTGAAATAAATTAAAAACCTAATTTTGTCTACTTACACTTTCAGTACAAAACAGGGGAAAAGTCAAAGCTCGAAATGAAACAAAAGGGTTAAAAGGCGGTATCTTAATAAAAATGCTTGGATTACAAGGGAAATATATAATTATGAAGTGATAATTATGTCTTTTAGAAGAAGCATTTTAAATCATAAAATATTGATACGATTTCTTTTATTTTTCATGGTAGTCTAGAATTTTATGTTTGCATTTAACCTTTTACTGCATGAATTAATAAAATGGAAAAAAAAGTTTGTTTAACTGTGGAAATAGCTTTATTTAATAATCAATAAGACATATTAAAATAAAAGGTATCACACACACACACACACACACACACACACACACACACACACACACAC
>JAOUZG010019115.1:3542347-3555472 GCA_026289955.1 Argiope argentata
AAAAACGATAAATTAAATTGTGAACATCTATATGGCATGTACAGGCATATAAACAAACACTGTAGAGTCAGAAATCTGTAGCTTCCATCTGGGTCCAGTGTTTTGATTTCCTTCCTGAGAACTGCACTTTGGAATAAATAATTTCATTTAATTGATCTTGACAATCAACATGGTATGAATTATTGTGTATCTGTGAAGAGGTTTTTTTTATTTATGAGTATGGTTTACTATGGAGTGGATCTTGCCGCGTAAAAGGGGCATTCGATCTTCCTCGAGTCTTATTTCTGGCTTTCCCATGTGCCATGAGAAGGTACAGACTGACACACGTATACATTGACTTGTATTTGGTTTAAAATTTGATATTTTCCATATAGATGTTAAATCTGCTTAGCCAGTTTTATCTGTTTAGCTGACTTCAATCTGTAGTTATCCTATTTCCAAACAGTTGAATATGCAGACTGTTTCTGGAAGGACTTTGCTGAATATTTGATAGAAATCTACAAATATGATGTAAAGACCGCGCACCAAATTTTAGTTATCAACCTCAAAGCATATACAAAAGGAAGTTTTCCAATAATGTGATTTTTGAATTGAAACATATATCAAATTTCATTAATCTAGATAAAAACATTGGTTTTAGATATTCTTTTCATAAACAGACATGAATAATACCAAAAATGTAATTTTCTTAACCCCTTAACCAGTTTGCCCGTACGTTGCACGTGCATCGATTTATCGAATTTTGATAGTTGTAAACAAAAAATAAATCATTCATAACAATTATAATTCAATCGTAAAATGACTTCGAATACGTAGATGAGCCAAGTATTCCATGGATTTCCATTTGAATGAAAATAAGAAAATATTCCCAAAGTAGAAGGTGTCATCTTATTAGATAGTAAGGAAAATAAAGCAGTTAAGGGGTTAAAACGTGTCTGGCCCCACCAAGTCTGAAACGTTAAGTTCGTCAAAATATCGAATTCAAATTTTTTGACGATTACAGAACTTTCTTTATATTACGTATGAGATAATTTGTGAAAGGCCATTTTGGAGTGTGCCCAACAGCAAAACCAAGCTAATATAAAAAGTGAACAACAATTTTATCTTTTTAAAAAAAATTTTAAAAATAAAAATATAATTCTCATTTTAATGTTATTAATTTAATGATGTTCTAAGCATCTAGTTAATGATTATTTGTGTTTTCATTTCATGCAAACTATGTTTTTGAGTATTATGTTTACAACTTGTATAAAGCTCAAAATAATATCACTTTCTAAATACAATCTCTACTTTTTGGATTCTATTAATAAAATAGATTCTACTCTTTGACTGTTTGAACTTTAATTCTCTTTCATTTTAAATCCCACAGGTTTAGTTGGATTACTTTAAAAAGGTATATTGCTATTTTGTTTTCCATTTGCAAAACATTTAAAAAAATGACTCTACAGTATCCACTTATTCAACACTTAGAGCTCTGAATTTTTTCTCTCACAAAATTTCAATAAATATGCGCAATAAAATTGCAAAAATTCGAATTGTGGTGAATAACATTCTAGAAATTCGAACTAATTCATATACACTTCAGCATAGCATTCTAATCTAAAGAAGCGAACGAGATTTATTATTCTAAATTTATACATTATTCGAACCCACAGAATATTTTCTTCGATACTTTAATAAAATATGGCCTAGAGTAGATTTCAATGGATGGAATTTTAAATATGATACCATATTGGCAAAATAAAAATGTGAATAATGCAACGTTCATGAAAGAAATCTAATATTTTAATTTAAAAAATATCAAGTGAACGGGGGATTGAAGTTTAATAACTGGGATCTAGAAAATAGTCGGCTGATAAAAAAATATATATAAAAGGCAATTGTTGGCACATCGTGTCAGAATTAATCAGAACTTTGTAGAAGCTGAACGTGTATTTATTCCTTTAATTTTTAAGTTTAATCTTGATCAAACAACGGTATTGGAAAGATTTCCTTTTTGTTCTTTTTTTTGAAATTTTCAATCGTTAATGAAATACTTTTAATTCATCCAATCAAGTTCGACACAATTTTTTAAGATATAAAGTAGATGATATTTAATGTTAATGCAGTTTCTTTTAAATATTAATTATTTAGATTTTTATCAATTAATTAAACACTAACTTTCTCGCCAAAAATATTCATATCCCTCGAAATAACTAACGAATTCAGTTTGATATTTCCCTACACCAATTTAGGTAGGCATCAGAATTATCATCGCATCTAACACTTAACTTCATGCGTTATTCGCCTTAAATTTAATTCCTGCGTTAAATTGTTACTAAAATACTAACTGTATCTATAAGAAAGATAATCTATCAGAATTTAGAATCCCAATTCTATTCAGTTTTTCAAAGGCTTAGTTACAATTTAATAGTATTTTATTGATTAATTTTATCATAAATTAGTTGCATTTTTATCAATGATTTTTAATCGGGTTAATTTTTGGTAAATTAGTCTTAATGTAGATAATGATTGTAAAAAAGCTATGAATATATAATTCATAACAAAACTTGCATTCAGGAGAAATATTAAAAAAAAACTCTTTACTATATTCAGAAAGCAAATATATTACTTTTAATTACAAAAATGCATTAAAAGTTCTTTTTTCAGCTGCTACCATTGAATACATGAGATAGTCAAAATATCGTTTTCTTTAATATCATAATGTTTTTCTAGAAAAATAAATCATAATACTGGATTTTAATTAGTCCTTCTATAAATTAAAAAAAATTCCGATTGAATATATTAATTTTTAAAAAGAGCTGACTGAAATAATTTTCTTTAAATAAAAAAATTTCCCATTGAATATATTAATTTTTAAAAAGAGCTAACTGAAATATTTTTTTTAAATTTTTACTTTATGACACTGTAATTATAATATATTTAATATCATTTCTTAATTAATTTTTAGTGATATTTTTTATTTCTTAATATTTTATGGAATAGTAATCAGTAAGGATGGAAATATTTTGTTGAAAGCCACATTTTTATCTTTCTTATTTTCTTACTTTGTTAAAAGTAATTCACGGTATCAAAGAAATGTTCGAAAAAAATTTCGTATTATTACGAAATTTAATTATAGGATTCAATGCTTCGATTTTTTTTGTTCAATAAGAAATTTCTTTACAGCTATAATTTAAACAATCATATGATAATATCAAATATAAATAAGGGATTATTTAAAAATATAATTGATTTATACAATTTATTGAATACTATGAAATCCTTTCGAAAAATTATCTCTTGAAAATTAAATTCTCTGTTGTTTTTTATATAGTTTCTTTATCTTACTAAAAAATGGGAAGCCGAAAAAAATGTATTAAATAGCAAAAAGTTTAAACTGTTGTTCTTTTGAAATGCTGCAGAAAGAATTTAAGTAGAGAGTTCTGAAAAATGTTTCACTTTTATTTCAGGTCGTTTAGAAAAAAAAGACAGTTTTACTAATGGAAAAAAAATGACAAAATATTATTGAAAAATATTTTGTCAGAGCAACATACGGTAATATCTTATGTCATTCATTATTTTCATTGCTATGTAAATCTTTTGTACTAAAGATAAAATTAATCTAAAATATTAAAATTTTAAATTCCAAATTTTAATTTGAAAATTTCAACGTCTATTACATAATATTTCCTAAAAGACCATCAAATATGAGTATTGAAATATTTTCTGTTTCACAGATTAAGCGAAAAAATCTTCGTTTTTGAAATCAGAAATAATGAAATTTATTTGTTGCAAAAACAATAAAACTGCAGAAAAAGCAATAATAACTAATGCATTATTCGGTTTTATATATTTTCATTATTTGTAAATGTTTAGAATGTTCTTTAAGCCTACGGAATTGCTTACGATGCTGTAATGATGTTTTATTTTATCTGTCTCCAATATAAATTATTTTCAGCTAAAATAGTTGAAAACAAAGCGTATTTTTTCTTTTTATGTATTGAATTACACCTTATTTACCTGTTTATTACTGTTTTGTTATTACCTGTTTACCTGTTGAATTACACCTGTTTTAATAGATTCTATCTAAACAAATTTAAAGAACAAGACATTAGTCAAGTTTACCACTAATAATAGTGACTTCCATCTGATATTTTTGGTCAGTTTGGATTCAGCAATTCAAAACATTTACTTTACTCACTTAATTGTCATTCAATGTTTTTAGCAGACAGAACTATTATATTTATTGAGTTATCTAACATTGTGCTGCGTTTTTAGTCATTTGGGTTTTTATAAACTCTATCAATACTGAAACACCCCAAACGCCCATAAATGAAATAACATCTGACGTCAGAAAAGTTTAGATAGGACTGCGAAATTTCCTTTCATTTTCGCTAAGTGCAATTATTTGAATACTCATAGCGCATGTTTTGTTATAGATATAGGATTGTGATTCAACAAATGCTTTTCAGTTTGATTTTTTTAAATCTTCAATCATTACTGCTTGAATCTTTATGTAGAGGGGTAAGCGATGTAATTAATATAATTTTGTTGTTGTGTTGTGACTAATAGCACTTACAATGGACAAGCCCCGCTGATACATCAGCAGATTTTAAGCCGGAGATATACGTATCTTGTTTTACAAGTAGCGCCATCTAGGGCCAAGAGTACGACTTAGCAACACATACGTCACAACACTTTTAAGGGGACGGACTTCAGTCATGCAAATTCATTCATACATATCAGATCGTAATTTAGACATGGAGCAGAGAACGATCACCCCTGACCCAGTACCCCCAGTGATATTACTCTCGATTTGGAAGACTTTGCGACCACGAACAGATTTAACGAGCGTCAATCACCACACACTCGGGGATAGTTTTGGCCGGTGAGCTTCGAACTTGTAACCTAAGGAGTATGAGTCCAACGCTCTACCAACCAGGCCATCCCGGCCCAAAAATAATTTTAAAAAATATATGCATTAAAATCTAAATAAAATCAATTCAATCGGATTAACTCTTTATCAAAAATTATCCCTATTGTAATAATAACTATTCCTAACTAATTATTCAATTATTACTATTTATTGAAAGAAACTCATTTGAACTACACTGTCATTTAAGTAGCAAAAAGCATTAAATGAGAACACTCCCTTGATGATTTAACACGAACCTCCTTTGCCTTTGTAGAGTAACCGAGTCTGAATTGGCATGCCTTTTCACTCTGACATGAATGAATACTGTGAACGGAAGACATTTGTCTTTCTATTGTGGATAAATCCGTTTACCAAGCATATAAGCTGAGCTGACAAAAGGATGGTAGATGTTGTCACAGTTTATCTAAACTTGCTAGAGCAAATGAAAGGCATATAAAGGCTCTATTCTTAGCTTTCGGATTAATTTCATCTCCATAGGACCGTGGTAAAAATCAGAACTAAATGTGCCACTGATGGTCCGGTCAAATAGAATCATAATTATCTACAGTTTGCTTTTGCTGCAGTCACAATTAGTTAAGATTCGCTTTCTTTTCATTTAATTATCCAATTATTATTGAAAATGTATTAAATGATTCCTGATTTTTATCTTTTTTTTATTAATGTTGATAATTAGGATATGATTCTTTAGCGATTGTATGCGAATTAAATGAAAAAATGGCACAAAAAGCAAAATAGTTTATTATATTTATATGTACTAATTTAATACATTATTAAATAAGCACGAAGGTAAGGAGCATTAGCAAAAGAAAAGGATTGTAAATAAAATATATAAGATATTCAAAATTTTTGAAGAAGCAAAAAATAATAGTTGTTTCAAGTGCATAGAATAAATAAATGCAAAATCTATAATATTTTTTCTAAGTATTAATTCATATTTTAATGAATATGAATCAATATTAGGAACCAATACTATATATATAATATGCTTTTTCTATTTAGACTATAATTATGTGAATCTATTAATTTTATTAATTTTAAAACGCACACGCACGCAAACACACGGAAACATGCACACACACACACAGTATAAATAGCACACAATATTAATAATAAAAACACAGTATAAATTTGCAGTATAAATAGCGCAAGAAAAGGTACAAATTTTAAAATATCAGGGGTGCTATTTTATATTTATTTTTATAAAAAAAAGTTTTTAATTATCTCTTTTCCACAGCTAGCTTTATATTAATAATAATTGTCCTTTATTCATCATCGAATTTGGCAAAGGGTGTCAAGCTTAATATATGCACACGTTTATAAAATAGAAATTCTTATCTACGATTTTTTATATTTATATATAAAAACTGAACCCATATCTTCTAAAAAACCAGAATCCCTTTCTTTTATCAATAAACCACATCAATTCCAGAAGAATTATTTCTTGCTTTACTCCATTTAACAACAAAAAAAAAACACCATTCGCAACAGTAAGCCTTTTCTCACATTTTAACACATTTTCGTGCAATATTTTGCAAAGGATTCTCTTAGAAGCTTAGTTCTGGATCTCAAATATGCGCCAAAAAGCATTTCGGAACGCTGCACACTTTCATTAAACTGTGTGAAGGAAACGGTTTACATTACATTCGCATGGATAAACTTTCGATTTTCCCTGGCATTTTGCCACTTTAAGTCTTGAGATATTGGCTTGACTGTGAAAGAATATATTTAATCCTAAAATGTGTTATGTTCATTATAATGCTTTATTCTCACGTATGGAACCATTTTACTTTCAAATTGGCTTGAGTTTTATACTAGGATTTAGAGATGAAATCTTTTTTTATAAAATAATAAATGGATGGATATCGAAAGTAGATATACTAGTTTTCAATTCAAAGATAGTTATTTTTTGATTGTTATGTTTGAAGGTAATGTTCGGTTTTATTGAATGTTTATCAAAGAAAATGTAAAAAATGTGTAAAATACATTTATGTTTCACGGAAGAAATTGTATTTATCGCTTTCTCATATATGGTGTAGAAACGAAGTAATGTAATCATCAAAAAATTTGAACACGAGAGTTTCACGAATATCATGTTTTACACCATCCTAATTTCATAATACACTGTAAAAAAGTCATAAAACGTATCTCCCGTTGAAGGGACACATGTTTGAACATTGTTACTTCTAGCCAGCGGTGAGACTTCTTCCTTTGTTGCGCATTGTGTTTCTCCCGATTTAATGTTACCCTCTGAACTTGAATAGAGTTAGATAATAGACCACCCATGCGGTTTACGGACCTTTGAAGAAGGAAAACGAGTCAAAACACCAGACGTAACTATTTCTTCTATGAGACCACCCAAACTGGAATAAAGTTCAGATAATGGACCACACATGCGTTTGCGGCCCTTTGAAGAAAAGTACTAAAACCTCCAGATGTGAATAGTTTTCTATTGCGAAGGGTCTGCTAGGAGGGGGATGAGTAGAAAATATTCTCACGGTTAATTGCTGACAATTGGGGATATTTCTGAAGAATTATTAGATGATCGGCATTTCTAGTGCACCAATGCGTGCCTGAGAGGTGGAATTTGACCGAGGTTAAAATGGAACATTTTGAAAGGACTAGACCGTTTATTCCATCGACCAGGAACAAGTCATTACAACAAATTTTGTCTTACTTAAGATTTGAGATACTGAATTGATTGTGTAAGAATATGTTTAGTCTTAAAATATTATTACGCGTATAATAAAGTCTGTATGTCTATCCTTCCACCTGTATGTTTGTAGCAGACATAAAAAAGCTTGGAACTAGATGTTGAAATTTCGTACATAGGTTTAACACTTAATTTGTAGATTTCTTCACATTTTGAAACATATTCATTGAAAAGAACAATCTCTGCACTTCCGTTTGTCTATAAACTAACACGATATCTGCAAAAAAGGCGAACTAGATAGATAAAATCTAGAGCACAGATTTAACACCTAATATGTGGATAGTATTCTATTTGGAACCAAATCTATCAAAGGCTTGACTTTCTGTCAATCTGTACTTTATTAAGCACATAATTGTGATTATTAAAAAGAACGATGTTTAAATATATCATATTTGATTTGTAGGCTGGCGTCCTGGCATAGTGCGCCTTCCCTAAGAACTGGGCATCCCGGTTCGGGCATGATTGTTCTTCTGTGTTCTATCTGCAAGATGTATAAATGTGCCTCTCTATAAAAAGGGGCTGTGCAAGCGACTGCGATGAGTATGTAGCAAAGTCGTAATTTTGGCCCTTGTTGGCACTACTTCATAAGCAAGAAAGAGTCATTTGGCTTAAAATTGCTGAAGGCCGTCAGCGCGCTTGTCCATGGCAAATGTCTTTAGTAAGAACAATAACAACATATTTGATTTGTAATTTTGTGATTGCAATTGTAGCACTGTGTCATATTTTTTAGAAAAAAAATTATATAAGACATAAATTTAATTAACTGTTTGCTAGAGATAAGTAAGACTTTGTAATCTTACCTAAAATTTAAATTTTTATATGACGAGAGGGAAATAACAGCTTTTCTAGAGGGAATTCGAGAAAGTGTGGAGGAGATAATTCCCTCTGGCTTGCAAATAAAATCAGAATGGAAATATCTCGAACTATTGTCGTAAAAAATGTCGCGTTTGCTCACATTTCAAACACTTAGCACTCCAAAAATATTGATTTTGTTTATATAAATACACGCTATAACAAAAACAATTCGATGCACCAAGAAGGAGTTGTCCGATTGAGGCGAAAATTGACGGATAGGAGGATAATGTATAGGATAGTAAATGATTAAAATCTCTGAACAATTGAATAATTAATTTCAGAGTTACAGTAACAAGTTCAATAAGGTGTTGACCCGCCCTTAGCCTGGATACAAGCTGCCACACGGCGTGGCATAGGCCGATAAAGCTTCCGGACGGCCTTACGAACCGTTCAATTTTAGACTATTATCTATTTTTTGAAATTATTTTCAAGACTCAAATTATTTCATTCAAAATGATTCACAAAAATTTCTCTACTGATCATACTTCTTTAAAATTTAATACTAAAATGTTTATATTTTTAGAATTTCATCATATTGTGATCCATTTAATGAAAATATTTTTTTAAAAAACTCAAAAGGACAAGTCTTAACTTTGCAGATAATATTTTTACATTCGATGTATCGAATATCTTTTATAACCTTACATTATGAGCCCACTATAAGATATTTTTATAAGTGAAAAATAAAAAAAGACTGAATTCTCAGCGATAAATTGGCTTTTTTCAAGTTCTTCTCGTGAAAACTTCAAACTTAATCTTTTTTTCATGTTTTATGGTTTTCCTAACTTCGGTAGCTTAGACAAACAAAGGAAATGCAATCATTATCACCTCAGGTCACGCTTTTACCCAGAATTCGGCGCCGCTCTACTTCATATGACGATAATAAATCTTTCTTTAGATTTAATGGATTTTTCTAGCTTATTCGCTTAACATTTTCTCAGAAAATTTCGAAATTAAAAACGCATAGATCATTTCTATGAATACAGAGATTCGATATCTTCTGAGGTCGTTGGTTTCACCACATATACACATTGGAAAGGTGATGGCATTTTTTTGAATTATTTCGTTGTTCTATTAGATGCGTTTTCAATAAATTGTTGTTTTTTTTTCATTTTTATTTATTTTAATTACACAAGATTTGAAATGAATTATTCGATCTGTAACCTGTTCTGTTTTGAGGACAAATTGAACTTATTATGTTTCCCAATTCCGATAGCACTTTGGATTTAAAATAATATTAAATAAAGTGTGCAAATCTCTCTGAGCATCTCTATTCTGTTGTAATCAGCACCTCCTGGCTGATGCATTAAAGTTCGGAGAATTTTTATAACTAAGAATATTAGAAAGAATCTGTCAATGTAAAATTGTACACCTGCAGAACTAAAATAAATATTTTAAATCTTCATAGCTTAGTGTCATTATATTTTAAAGAATTAATTATTAAATTATTGTATTTTAAATAATTTAATATACTACCTCTTCAGTACTACTCTTTCTTTTCGATTGTTGTTTCCTCATAAACAAACACAAAATATATTTTGGAAGCCCATATTAGTCCTATCACAGACCTCCAAACGAACGTTATGAATAATTAACATGCTGTGTTTTAAATTTATTACTGGTTTTGAAGGTGGAAAAATATTTGAAGTCATAGATAAGGTGAAGTCAGTTACATTGAACTGATTATTAAATGTTACTCTGGGTGATTAGTAAGCGGGGCTATGAATTGACACTAGCCAAAAAAAAAACGGAATGGCAGATTAAATATTGATTACTTAATCTGATATTACTGTTTTGTACATAGATGAAAACAAAATTCACCGACGAACAATTTAATTCCTTTAATGCGCAATCATTTCCAAGTATTCGACTCTCGATTATTCGGCTTCCACCGATAATCTCGATTATTTGGCTACTAACCACCCTGATTTAGCAAAAAAACCCTAAAATCTCTAAGTTTTGACTCTTATCTTATGGTTAGCTTTTCATATTTCCATATCATTTATCTGCAAAAACTAAAGATAAATTTCGTTCAATTTTCTTAAGGTATCCAATTAACGTTTATGTATTGTTTATGTCTCCAGCATTTAAGTTGGGCATTACTGAATATAAGTTAAAATGTGAGCAATTTACCTTTAACTTCCTTTTTTTCTTATAAATTCTCAAAAATGGGCAATGAAATATATAAACATATATACAGGGCCTTATATTTTAATTCGATAATGTTACTGGAAAGTGCTTCTATGATTCACCGGCCTACGGCTGTGTTCTCATTCTTCGAAGTTTGATATAAATGGAGGGCTTAGTACTCAGTAAAAAGCCAAAAAATGCATATTAAAACGTTGAGTTTTGATATAAAAACCTTTGTCTTTTGGTATTGGTGGGCAAAGAAATGAGTTCTTAAATCTCCGGTTTATCCAGCTTTTTTGTTATCAGGCTTTGTTGTTTTTGTCCGACTTTTTTTGTTTCCAACCTACTTATCAGCCACATTAGGCCGGATACTCAGGAGTGTATTGTACTTTAAATATTTTAACTATTACTTTCTTTGAAAATCGAAAACAAATAATGCTCTTTCTTCCACTATTCGATTGTGATGATTATTCATCAGAACTCTTCGACGGTCAGTAATTTTTCTAAACTTTTTAAAATAGTACTTATTTAATAGATGATGGCTTATCTTATTTTGTATAATTTTCTAATTGTTGTAATTTGTGGCTATATGCTTGGCATCGTACCTTGAAAGTACGCGTATGCTCTTATGTGTAATAAAAAGTAACAGATAAATAATAAAAGATTAAAATGAAATCTGCTATGCATACTTCAATGTATCATGTCAGAACATGAGTTTTTGACGGCCAAGCAACATGTGCTTGCGAAAGTTAGATTATATTTTTGTACCTTTTAATAGTGTCACTGAATGAGTCCCTATAATATGGCGAACGATCCAAAAAGTTTTGTCTCACATTTATTGTTTTAAAAAAAATATCACATTTCTTATTTATTTCATTTCATATAATCACTTGTCAACAGAAAAAGTAGGTTTGTTTTCAAAACCTATTACTCATTTAGAAAGGATTAAATCTACTATGTGTATTTGTTTGACATGCAATCTCATGCAGATTTATGTTTATTATGGTGAATTTATATTATTATGATGTACCAGGAACATTTAATAAAATATCTGTTATTACCTCCTCTTCAGAGCAAAGGAAGGGAAGAGGTTGCTTTCCGAGTACTTGATATCTTTTTGATATTAGGGCTCTTTGTATACTGCAATCTGATAGTGGAAGAGAGTTTGTAAATTCTACTATACAGCAGTTATGCATTTATTGAACAGAATTGAAGATTATTCATCTCAAACCTCTATACAGACTTTCGCAGGTTCAATTAAGAAGGCCAACCAAGGCATAGAATATATGCTGGATTCATGCATTAAGAACAAACAAACTACAAAGCGGTTCAATAGCCTACGTTATGTACAACTCATGTAAAACAGATCTCTACATCCCAGACTTCTACAGTTACCATACAAATTTATGATAGGAATGGAATGACCACTACAATCTTACCATCAGATATTATAAAATTATTGAAGTCGGGAAAGAAAATCAGAAAATTTGTGATGATATGAATGCAGAAGGACAAGAAACTGAATAACAACAATCGGGGGAGAATGTGCTTGCTAGTCGGTCTACCAACATTTTTTGAATTAAAGAGGAAGCCAAAGAAACTTTAACTAACTAAGCCAAATGAATAAAAAAAATGTCTGATTCGGCAAATCCTGAGTTTTATATTTTAGGTAATATCGATGTTCCCAATATTTCGTGAGAAAAATTAATATAATTTTTGCAAAACTGAAACGAAAGATAGAAGAGTTCTGGAAAAAAAACCATTTGAAGTTAGAAAAGATATTTAAACTTAATTAGTTCAATATTTATTCAATAAATATATAGTTATTGCTTATATTAACTTTATAAGTATTTATGCTATAGACTACATCTAACCAGATTATAAGTTTCAGATTAAAAATTATAATATTCGCTGATTTTGAGATCTCAATTCACCGCAGAGTTTCTCGTCTTTTCCTCTTTTCTTGTAAAAAAAAGTTAGTTCTTCAAAGATTATTTATGACTGAAAAATGGTTCTCTTCGCAATTCGAAGTGTTACAGCAGTTTGGTATTTCGAAATAAGTAATTTGTAATAAATGTACTAATTAAATATTATTCAAGTAAAACCTTTTTTTTAATGATAGGTTCTTTCTTTTGTATTAATAAGTATAATTTAATTTAATAATTGTTGTCTAAATTGTATTTTTTAACAAATCATTCAAAACACGAACAAAACGTGTTCTCCCTAAAGTTGTCAGTTAGAAGGTGTTTTCCCTAGTTAATCCGGATTCTCCATGGCGCTGCTAGTTAAAAAAAAATCTCCCTAGTTAATTCTTGTTCTCTCTATCGCTGTCAGTTAAAAAAGAATTTTCCCAAGTGAATTCGTGTTCTTTCTGGTGATATCAGTTAAAAAAAGAATTTTCCCCAGTTAATTCGGGTTCTCTTTAGCTCTGCCAGGAAAAAAAGAATTTTCCCTAGTTAATTCTTGTTCTCCCTGGCGCTGTCAGTTAAAAAAGAATCTGCCCTAGTTAATT
>JAOUZG010019115.1:3555482-3614526 GCA_026289955.1 Argiope argentata
GTTAATCCGGGTTCTCCCTGGCTCTGCCAGTTAAAAAAGATTTTTCCCTAGTTGATTCGGGTTCTCCCTGGCACTGTCAGTTAAAAAAAAAGAATTTTCTCTGTTTAATTCGGGTTTTCCCTGGCAATGTCAGTTAAAAAATTAATTTTCTCTAGTTAATTCGGGTTCTCCCTAGCTGCTGCCAGTTAAAACGTGTTTCCTTTGATTTCAGTTTTTAACTGTAACTTATATAGTCCTTATCGAAAATTTTTCTTCGTTTTTGTAACTACGATATTCTATTATTGGGGAATTCCTAAAATTATGACTTTCTTCAATTGTTAAAAGTTCTGAACTAGCCCTTTAACTCCATTTTTGGATGTTTGAGTGTTTCTGAAGTTTGGAATGATGTAAGTAAGAGAGTCAAGTGCTCACTGATTAAATATATAAATCAACACAGACTGTAATTATGCAATTTTATTGATCACAAAAATTAGAAAAATGAACGAAATTATACAATAAAATATAAATTAAAATTGTAGTATTCTTTTCTAAATAAAACATTTTATTTATGAACTAAATAGGAACTATAATTAGTTCTCTAAAGACCTCAATTTTATGTTGATTAATAGGCTATCAACATATCGATTTTAGAACATTTTACATCAAAGAAAACTTTAAAATGCTATGGATCGACATTTTAATTTAATTAAAAGTTAAAATTCGATAGAATGTAAATACATATATAAATTCTCTAAGAATCAAGGTCTAATATCACATTTAGAAGTATATTTTTATTATAAAATAGTAATTTTTCATAAAATTTCATTCAGTATTTGTTTGTGAAATGATAGCTAAAAATCCAATCTTCAAATATGGATCAAAATATAGCAAATTCATGGTGAAAAAATAATATATTTCAAAAATTTTCATACAAATTTTTAATTCTATGAAAAGAAAAGCTCAAATATATTTTAAAATAATGTGAATTTATTTAAATAATTAAGGATTCAAATGCTAGTTTATGAATAAATTAGCATTGAATTTCATAAAATTTTACTAATTTATGAAAAAATATTTTTCCTGATTGTTATGATAGAGTTTAACTATATTTTCATGAAAACGCATTTTACAATATACCAGATGATTAGTTTATTTACATGCTATAATGATTATAATAAATCTAACAAATATGAAAGTTTTATTTCATGAAGAAAATTAATACAAATTTATTTTAGAAAGTTTCAAAATTTGAGTTAAAATATTTTAATTGATTTGTATATTTACCTTATTATAAAAACATAATTTCCAAAATTTTGGATTTATTTATAAGAAAATTTATTATTTTTGCCACTCTTGCAAAAAGCATCAAAATATCTTACTGAAATTGAGACAATACACTTAGCATTTGTTACAAAACATTTTTATTGATTAATTGCTCACTTAATTTTAAAATTTAAAAGCACAATAAGTAACCAGCGATGTTTTCATATTTGCAGTTATAGGCGCCAAACATTTAAAGGCGCCAGTTCCTACTAATCTATTTAAAAATTGGCGAGAATTATATGGTTGTCGGGTGGAAAAAAGCGAACAAAACACTATGAAACTGAATGCGAGAGAGGATATTCACTTTTCGTTTTTATTGTGTTTCGACGAATGTTTGGGCCATAGTGGCCTGTGTGTAACTATTCAGGTTTGAGCCCCGAATAGTTGTCCACCCAACTAATAATTAATAATAGTTCCACCGAATAGTTGTCGTGCAAAGGGTGGTCTGTTGCACGTTAAATCTCTCAGGATCAAATGTCCTCCCACCAGTGTGGTTTGGAGAGAAGGGTACCAGCTCATATATCGTCCTCGTCATCTGTCGAACGTTCAAAAGTATGATCTATCCCAAAATAGTTTGTGTTGCTTTACATTTTTCTTGTTAGTACAACTAAACAAAAATAAGACTTCTACGAATGTTTGGACATAGTCATCATCCTCATTCGTAGACTTGATTCTCCGTTATGTACGATGAGGAAAACAATGGAATCAAAACTCATTTTTGATTCTGCTTTCACAGGTAATCCATGAATCATTCCACAAATAATTCATGTTCATTGTATCGCATCAACCCTACTCCATCACCTTCTTTAACCCTCTGGCATACGAACTTATTTAACTTAACAATTAAGTGACACATCCTATCTTGAACATTTATTGTTATTTTAATTTCTATAATAATACAACGAGCTTTAAGATATTTAAAAGTTCCTACGTGATTCTTGGATTTTAAATTACTGGATACTTTCCCTTAATTGCAGATTTAAAATTAAAAATTCAATAATTCGATGCGCATGTCAGAGACGTCATTGTATGTGAAGTGGTTAATTCCAAATATTCCGAAAACCATTATAATCTTAAAGAATAACATGCAAGGTACCCGATACAACAAACCTGCTGTTTACTATTTTTAGTTCAAAAAGTTTATCACTTTTTGCATTTTAACTACACATTACGTAAAAGAAACATTTATTCGCCTTGAAAATATTGAATGTTAAGCGTTTATAATCACATAGGATATAGTTTGAAGTAATTATTTCGCATAGGATGCCAAATATCCTAGGGCGAACCAGTAGTTGGCTTGAGAATTTATTACTAATAGTTGAATAAATTCCAAAATTGATTGGAATTTGACAAATACCTTTGACAAAAAAACATTCATCTAATAACACTTTATATTCTTTATCTAAATTCTTAAAAAGAGCCTGTTAATGTAAGCAGTTACTCTGATTTTCTTAAAATAAATAAAAATAACCTGAATAAAATTTAAAATTTTTAATATTATACTGAGCGCAATTAAAATACACCATCCAATTCAATTATTGACTTTTGTTATGTAGGTGGATTAGCGGATTGCGCTAGGCCCGAACTCCGACTTTTCAGGTTAGTAGCCGAGTAACATATCCGTTGGGCCAAAAGTGCACTTCAGTCCGAGGGATGTTATCTGGCTTATATGTGGGGCAATCACCACAGAGTATCTCCCCAGTGAGTTTGGCGAACGATACTTATGTGAATTGTGGGGGTTATGTTAACAACGTGTCGTATTTAATGCGCTTCTGAAGCTTTGAGAAGCCGATAGAGGGCGCCACGATAGTTGAACGAAGCTATGTGGGAAGGTTGCGTTTATCCAAGGTCGGTCGCCGTGTTACCATTTGTAGGTGGATTAGCGGATTGCGCTAGGCCCGAACTCCCAATCTTATGGTTAGTAGCCGAGCAACATATCCGTTGAGCCAAAAGTGCACTTCGGTCCGAGGGGTGTTATCTGGCTTATATGTTAAGCAATCACCAAAGTTACTCTGAAAATTTGATAATCAAGCTAGTATCAATCATTAAAAGTGTACTTTTGTGACTGAGAGAGATAGTTATGCAATCTTCCACTTCCAGCCAGTTTTAATTAGATAAAAACTACTGATTCACCATTCAAATTAATGAACACATTGTTTATAAAGAAATTGGCCATATTATGCTCCATGCCACTATTTAATCTTTTTTTTCTGTGCCAAGATAAAAATACAAATTAATGTCACAACTGAAGGTCATATTCGGTAACATTTGGTTCAAGAAAGAAATGCGAAAAGAGTCAAGATGTTTGGGAGCTCGAAAAAAGACGTTAATAACCCATATATCTTGAGCCATGTCTTGTTCAAGGCTCATTAAAGAAGACTATTCAAACAACGTGGAGTCGGTCTGTTTTCCCAGCATCAAAACGAATGATTCATTATAATTAATTTAAGTAACTACCCATTAGACCTATTAGATAATTTTTTTTATCTAGCATGTTGCATGAACATGCTAGATAGCCAACTTTTTTAACCCTTTGGATAAAAAGCGTAGATTGACACTTCTATTATATAGTTTATATTTGCAATATATCCATAATTGCAATATTTACAATAATACTGTGATATTACAATAATGATGCAATTTTAAGGCTTGTTAATAATTACGGAATTCTATTCAGCATTAATTAAATTAACATTAGGGAGAACCACAAAAATAAAAATGAGTGGCTTCCAGTATGGTGGCTGGTTTTCACTTGCCTTTTGAATACATAAATGGTGGGTGTCAGCTACCTCTTTTCTATGACGGAACATAGGATGGGTTATATCTTGGTGAATAATGACCCTGAGTACCCAAAATTAATTCCCACCAATGCTGTCTCAGTGGTTCTGTATTTCAAATTAATCCGAATGCTTTTAATTAGGCGTAGGGGAGTAGCTAGTGTAGTTAGCATTTACTAACATTCACACTCACTCACTAACACCATCATGCTGAGGGAGTTTTGTAGCACCATTATCATCATTATCCTCGCTGCTTTGAAATTTCATATCTTTCAACAAGATAACGCTTTCGGACAATGCTCAGTTCTCCTCGACTAAATTTCAAGTTTTAAAAATCTATGAAAAATAATACGATGTATCTAGTATTTATTTTAACATGCTGGAAATCAGATTTCTAAGAAATGGATTCTTCTTTATCTAGTTTGGAACATTTTTTTAAAGCTGTTGGCTGAATTGTGAGATATTTGGTTTATTGGTTTATTGTATAATGGCATTAAGAAAATTAAATTTAAGATTATACAAACCATTAGTTGTTTCAGAATGAGGGGCAACACTCAAAAATTAGCATCAATATTAAATATAACAATTCTTTGTACTTACGTATTATACCGTCTTCACCAACGATCGCCAACGGTTTAATAACTCATTGGCGACGGATTTAAATTTGGCGATAAAGATCAACGGATTACACCATAGCCGGATTTCCATAATTGATGGATTAGCAACTCATTGGCGACGATTTCAAATTTGGCAATAAAGTTGGACGGTCTAATACGCAAGTATCCAATTCTCTTAGAACTATATATTTTTGATAATGCATCATCATATGTATTCCTATGTCCAAATGAAATTCGTTGAATTCAGAAAAAAAATTAACTCTTAGAATAATTACTTTTATTGATTCCTTGTTGTAAAATTTCATTTTCTGAAATGCTTTTTAGAAAAGCCAAATTTAATCTTATGTAAAAGTAAATTTGGCTTTTCGTAAAACCATTTCAGAATTTCGGAAAACGAAATTTTACATCAAGGAATCAATAAAAGTAGTTATTTGTAAAGATTAGAAAAACGCTTTTCTCTTTTATAAAATAAAGCAGAATAAACCTACTTTATTTATTTCAACATTCACATAAATTGATTTCTAAATACTATGATGGGAAAACCAGTAAGAATTTGTGCATGGTTTATGTCGAATACTTTCGATTAAGATATCCTGCATAAATTTTGGCGAAAAATACTCTTCGCATAAATGAGCATGTCAGGAATAATCTACTATATCAATTTATTTTGTTTATTAAAGAACTATAAAGCCATTTATATGTAAAACTATCATTCTTATAATTCATTTATTTCAAAGAAATTACAGCTCATACCTAAAAAAGCCGAATCTTATTATTATCTATTTCAATTTAAACATACATCACAATTTTTTCGCTGGCAATTACTTTGCTAGTACAAAATTCTTACCGAAACGAAATTTACTTTCTGATATAAAATAAGCAGAAAAATAATTTTAACAAAATTTGGAATCTTTAGTCTGAAATATCGAAAGTACGATTTTTCTATCTTTATTTCATATTTAAAATTTTATTGCAGTTACATGGATGCAATAATGTATGAGCATAAAAATTTCTGTTAAATATCATTGCAATGAGAGGTGATATAAATCTAGTAACTAAAACAATCAACAGTCTGCTTAAGAATAATTTTAAGATTTACTGAAATTAGAGAAAAATTCTACAGAAATTAAAATGATATCAATGGCTCTTCGATTTTAATGTGGCATAAAATTGGGTTTTATATAATACTTTGATCTGATATTATTGTGGGATAAGCACTGAAAATTTGATGCAATGTTAAAAATTCATTTGTAATTAAAATTCTGAATAATCTTTGCTTAATCAGTCAATGCTTATCAGAAAAATACTCTCTGCAAGATTTGCAATTTTAGGTCAATGGACTGTATAAGAAAAGTATTCTTCTGGAGCAATTTTGTCATTAAATAAAACAAATAGCAAAAATTTATAAATATCACACCAGATAATCAAGTTAAAAATGGATACAAACCTTTACTTAATAATAATGTAGCGATTGAAGGTCGCGGTACGAACCCGTGTTGCTAGGGCCAGTAGCTGAGTAACATGACCATACTACAAAAGTCGACTTCAGTATCAGATGTTATCTGGCTTATAAGGCTAACGCTACAGTACTCCCCCACCAGTGAGTCGGCGAAAAAGCGAACGATTTTGAATTGGGCCAAGCGTTATGGCCAGTTGCTGCTTGCTCGTCAAGTGAGTCTGACGATTTTTTTTATTTGTTTTCTTGCTTTCGTCAAAGGAGTCTGAAGATTTTGCTGCGGGTAGATGGCGTCACGACTACTGCGGAAGGTTGCGTCGTCAAGGTCACCAATGTAGCAATAGAAGGTCTCGATAGGAACCCATGACGTTAATGCCAGTAGCCGAATAACATGACCATTATACAAAAGTCGACTTCAGTACCGTAGATGCTATCTGGCTTATAAGGCTAGCGCTACATTACAATAAAGGAACTTTAATTCAGAATTTCAATTGAAAACATCATCAAAAAAACTTTAAAAAATTTGATTAATGTTATAGATTTAGATGAGTTTTGCTTTAATATATCAATAAAACTTTAAAAAAAATATTACAGAAAATTTTTTTTTTGTTTTGCACGACAATTTTTGATATCACGATTAATAGTTTCAGATAAATAGTTTAAATCCTTCTACATATTTCCTAAAAGAATAAAAAGCAAGTTTACAGCAACAACAAAAACAAAGATCTAAGTCTTATATCCTATCATGGAACATAAATATACATATCATTCCAGATTATAAACAATTTACTACGTATAGACCCATTTTACACGGGTCATGAAACAAGTCAAATTATGATATTTTTACATCATGATAAATTAATCTACATTATCTGTCCTTTGGCATCAGTAACTTCGGTCGAAAGATGAGGTTTCATATTGCTCCGATTTCCATCCGAGACGAGATGAAAATCCAGAGGTTTCAAGGTAACGGAGGCGCACTCTGTTGAATTAAATTTCGGTGTAGCGTTACGTATCACATTAGCTGGATACTTAAAGGAATCTCAGAAAAATAAAGAAAAATGTTTCTTAAAAATCTTCATCCCATCCAGATTCTTCGTCTTCAGGACATTCGAATGATTTTGGATATGTATCGAAGTTACAGGTGTCTGTTGGGCCAGAAACCTACAAAAAGCATAAGCGAATATAAAATTAGGAAGAAAGAAATTTATAAAAAGTATAAGAGATGGCAAAGTTAAATATAATAATAAGGAAAGGAACCTTTAAAAAGTATATTTTAAGGATAATAATAAGGAAAGGGACCTATAAAAAGTATAAAAAAATAAAACAATAAGGAAATTAATCTATAAAAAGTATAAGTTGAACATTACAATAAAGAAAGGAACCTACAAAAAGAATAAGTTAAGAATAGCAATTAGGAATGTAACCTGTAATAAGTATAAGTTAAAGATGATAATAAGAAAACGAACTTGTAAACAGGTTGAGTTAAAGTTAAAGATAATAACTATAAAGAACGGTTCTATAAAAAAGTATAAGTTAACTATAACAAAAAGGAAAGGAGCCTATAAAAAGTATAAATTAAGGATAACGATAAGAAAGAAACCTGTAAAAATTATAAGATAACAATAAGGAAAAGAACCTATAAAACGGATAGCAATAAGGTAAGGAGTCTATAAAAAGGATAACAATAAGAAAAGGAATATGTACAAAGTATAAGTTAAAGATAATAAAAAGGAAAGGAACCTATAAAAAGGATAGCAATAAGGTAAGGAGTCTATAAAAAGGATAACAATAAGAAAAGGAATATATACAAAGTATAAGTTAAAGATAATAAAAAGGAAAGGAACCCTTAAAAAGTGTAAGCTAAGGTTAACAAAAAGGAAATGAACATATACTTTTTATAAGTTCAAGTTACAGATATCAATAAGGAAAGATTTTATATTTTTGTAATGCTTTAACAATTAAATTTACATTTATCATAAATGTATTTTTCTCGATCTTCTTGTATACACCTGCAATATAGGACAATTTGAAACGATGTTTTCCCATTAACCGATTTGGTAAAAATGTTAAATATATAGTTTGGTGTAAAAACAAAAACACAAATAAATTTTGCTTAATATTACACCATACATGATAAAACACATGTATAGAAGTCATTTATTTTTATGAATTTGTATAATAATGCTGCAGATTAAAAATTTTGATGAAGCTCCAAGTCTTTCATTTATTCACTCCAACAATTTCATTTATTTAGGTAATTATTTTATATGTTTGTTTATTTAAGTTGTTATTTGAACCGGCTTTCTGGCACAGAGGTAGAGCGTCTTCCTCATGTTCTGGGATTGCGAGTTCGAGTCCTGATTTGGTTATGGTTGTTCTTCTGTGTGCAATCTGTGAGATGTGTGACTGTGTCCCCCTGTAAAAAGGGGCTGTACAAGCAGATGTGATGAGTGTGTAGATAAGTCGTACTCTTGGCCCTAGTTGACGATAATTCAAAAACAAAAAATGCTTCTTTCGGCTTAAATCTGCAGCTGTATCAGCAGGGGACTTGTCCATAGGCAAGTCCCATTAGTAACAACAACAGAATTAAAAAGGTATCATCATTTGTCTTTAAGCCAAACAATTGTATTTTTCATTTGAAGTTTATTATTTATTACGTAGTCTTGCTTTGTCAAATTTAGTCTAAAACATTTAAGGACTAGAGAATTTCACTAAATTTAATCAATTTAGAGAAAATACTAAACTTTCTCTTGATTCAACTATCTTCCTACGACTAAATCCATTCTATAAACATTCATTAACATAGTTAAAATTTAAAATATAAAACTGGTAAACCTCATCCACAGAAATGCTCACATTTATTACAAGTTTTCTTTGAGAAATCCTCTCTAGACAAATTCTTAAGAATTACGTGGAAAACTCACTCATTTTAAGGAGTAACATCACAATTTATTTCAATCTGTTGAAAGAGCTGAGTTTGCGGAAAATATACTAACGTCTACCGTTAATATTAAGCTGTCTAGATGATAGAGGAACCGCTGAGGCTTGCATCTTCCATGAACCTAACTAAGCTTGAAAAATCATTCCCGAAATGTGATTTAAGGATGAAGAGGAATGAAAGAAACAGCAAGAGACATTTCTAAGGAAGTGTGTTTGTTTGGGACCAATGGGATAAAGGAAAACTAAGTATGATTTGCAATTTAATCTAAACGTAATAAAATTTTTGTAGAACAATGCGACATTTATTTAAAATAACTGAGTTTCCGTAATTGCATTTTTGAACTAATCTTTGATAAAATAAATGGAGATAATTTAAACATTTTAAGTATCGTATTTAAGTCGAATTCATTTTAAAATGAATTAAAACCATATTTTCTTTTCAAAATGCATTGTTGTATAAAACGTATATTAGATGAGGCATGATGTTTCATTAACTTTTCATCTTCCATTTTTTATGACAGCCTTTCAGTTGAAAGATATAAAAATTCTCTAAATTGTAGTTCAATGTATATAGATGCTTAGAGTCAGACTTTGTGGCACAGAGGTAGCGCGTCTTGCTCGTGTTCTGGGAGTCCCGGGTTCGAATCTCGGTTCGGGAAGGGTTATTCTTCTGTGTGATGTGTGATTGTGCCCTACCCCCTGTAAAAAGAAGTCGTGCAAGCAAATGGGGTAAGTGTGTGGCTTAGTCATACTCTTGGCCTAGTTGGGGCTACTTCAAAAACAAGAGACACTCCTTTCGGCTTAAATATGCTGCTGGTCAGCAGGGGGCTTGTCCATAGGCAAGTGCCATAAGTAACAACAACAGATGTTTAGATATTTATTAAAGTGTAAATGAATTTTGAAATTTATCAAAAATACATTTTCTTTTAAAGAACATTGTAAATACGTCTTTCAGAATTCATTCTAATTAGTCAAGAGTGATTTTTTCATTCAAATAATGAAATAAGATTTCTATACAAATTTTTTTCATGTCAATTGTTCGTTTAAATAATTATAATGTACCGGGACAAAGTTTTGAATTATACAATACACGCATCTAGTATTCAGAATATAAATATTGTTGCTGGAATAATTTTCTAAATTCGACAGGTTCGCTGTTGAGGGTGTATAGTGACACAATCAACATGTCTCATGTGGTACCAAGTAATCTTAGAACTCTGAAGGACATGATGTTTAAAATTGTCAGTTTTTTGCCAACTGTTTGAAAGTTTGTAGTGGAGGAGGTGGTCAGTTTTTGACCACTTTGGGGCCAATCATCTCGAAGAGAATATCAGTTTGACAGATTCGGTCAATGTAAGTATGTACATTGCTACAGTCCACAATCGGCCCGCAACAAATCCTGTCGATACTGCTACTTTCAGTGGTGGTGGAGTGGTCGGCTGTACTCAAGAAGTCAAAGTGTCTCAGTAACAAATGGCGACGTTTATTTATAGTCAAAGCGTAACAATCAATAAACATCAGCACATCTAACAAACAGCAGAATACAAGGTAACACCATATTGTAAGCAGCTCAAGTGCTCTGGAAATTAACTCGTTCAACTTTTAGAGCTCAACTCAATGACTACTTCCGGCGGGATCTCATGCCCATTCATAGTTTCCGAGATACAGCAGAGATTGATCTTTCATTAGCTACCTAATATCCCCGAATTTGGAATCTCTAGTATTCCTTGAAGGTTGAATGGATATAAGTGGGATTATTTAAAAAGTCCCCTTAAATCGCGTCTTTATGAGCTCGTTTAAATCCTTTATTATGTCGCTAAAGTCACCAACTTTCCAAATGATCATCAAGTTTGTTGTCAATATCGGGCATAAGTCGCCACCTATTATCTAAACACCTTCACTTTTATGACTTCAACTTGACAAATGCTGCTTGATGTAACATATTTTCCCGATCAAGAATCCATAGATTACCGATCAAAGGAATAGAAAATTTAATAGTAATGTGGTCATAAAAATTAAATTATAATTTTTGTTTTTGTTTATTTTTTTAAATTTTAGGGGGATAACCAAAATCTTGGTGCCAATAAAACAATATTGCATTTCTTCTCTACATTAGTGGATGGGATCGTACAAAAGCAATATTTGGCTCCAAACTTGTCAATTTTTTTTCTATAAGACCACTTGACGGCGCAATAGTAAGTAAGTAAGTAAGTAAGTTCAGTTACATAATGGCATAATATGGAAATGAAATGTTAAAGCATTTTCTTGACAACTTTAAAGACATGTCCATTAAAATAACATCCTGGCTACGGGTTTTTTAGATTTCAGGTAGGGTTTTGCTTAATGTAGATTAACTTCGCTTTTTCTATATAATTTTTTTCTCTTAACCGTTTGACTGCTAAGCGATCCTGGCGAGAACGTTCGAAAACTGTGGGACATATTTTGACTTGATGTTGTCAAATAAAACTTTCTCATTTAGGCAAATATCAATAAATTTGAATATTTCTTTTCGTATTATAAAGAAACAATATTAATTGTGAATGTGAATGAGAAAAAAAAATGTTATTTTTGAAAACACATTTGTCGGAGGAACATTCGTAAAAGTTGGTGTTTCTTCTGTTCTTGAAGATGAAGATGAGATAGAAGACTGATTTTCAATCCTCAGTGTTTTTCTTCGATGAATTATAACAATGCTATCATCACTTCTGATGTCTATTTTTTTTACCATCCTCAGAATCACTAGCAGTCGAATCAACGTCCGAAATAAGAGACCGTCACATAGTTATTTTTAAAAAAATAATACATACAAACTGTAAAAAATTATCTTAGAACGCACTCGTGTTACAATTTACGTGTGAGGTCAGACTATGTTCACACCCATCGAGCAATAAAGATACATTGAAACTCGCAGTGCAAAAGCGTTGCGTCACGGTTTTCGAGACAAATGAAAGCAGCGCTTTTGGGCCGCGTAGCAGTCAAACAGTTAAAGTAAAGCAAGAAAAATCCGAAAAATCAACATGATAAATCATGAAAGTCTTAAAAGGGAATAAGTAACATTTAAATGCGAAGATTTACCGAATCGGACTCCAGATATCTTCGAAGTCAAAAATATACTCCATTTACTAAATAAAATATTTGTCATTAGAAAACACTTAATTTACTCTTAGGTTAAAAACGACATTGTTAAATGAATTTAATTATTATATGCTCTGATGCCTTTGAAATGCCAAAAACATAGTTTTTCATCCCTTTTTTCTTCTTAAATATTTCTTTTACATTATAAGAAGAAAAAATGATATTCAAATATCACTTTCAGAAAATAAAACAATGTAACTTTTGAAAAGAATCTATGAGTGGGAATATATATATGTTCTCAAGTAAATTGACAATCAAACGGAAACTTAAAAAAAAAACGTTCTTTAGAAAAAAATATTTTGATAGGGTAGGAGGCATGTTTGAGAACTCTTTATTCTCGATAATTGTATTGACGCGTTCTTCACTCCAGAGATTTCATTTTTCTTCTATGTATTTTAGAAAAAAAAAATGACTGCTGGAAAAAATCGATTTATTTAATGAAAGCAGCATTTCACAATAGAAGGGGATAATTTGATGTTTCTGGTTTGCTGGCTCCTCCATTGTACTCCTGGCCGACGGAAGAAGGAAATAATTACCTGCTAATGCCTGTTTTTTGTATGTGTATGATTGCCAGAAATGGAGTAGATTTTGGATGGTTTTATTTCTTACCGTAGGAACAATGGGTGGAGTTAAATTCTGATTCTTCAGTCCTTCCCAGTGGAAGCCTTGGAACCATCTGAAATTCAAAATACATCCTTATTATATTGTGTGTTTTTCATTTCCTTCTGAATATATAAAGATTTTGCTCCTAAATAATTGTAATCTTTGTCGTTATGGAAGGATTCTAATGAAGAAAGATTTTTCATCTGTTTTAGGAAGATCATTAAAACTTTTAGACATTTGGAAGTTAGAACATTAAAAGTTTTAGGCATTTGAAATTAGACCATTAAAAGTTTTGGGCATTTATGAGTTAAATCATTCAAAATTTTAGGCATTTGAAATTAGACCATTAAAGGTTTTAGGCATTTGAAATTAGACCATTAAAAGTTTTGGGCATTTATGAGTTAAATCATTCAAAAATTTAGGCATTTGAAATTATACCATTAAAAGTTTTTCGGCATTTGAAATTAGACTATTAAAAGTTTTGAGCATTTATGAGTTAAATCATTTAAAAGTTTTTCGGCATTTGAAATTAGACTATTAAAAGTTTTGAGCATTTATGAGTTAAATCATTCAAAATTTTAGGCATTTGAAATTAGACCATTAAAAGTTTTGGGCATTCATGAGTTAAATCATTCAACAATTTAGGCATTTGAAATTAGACCATTAAAAGTTTTGAGCATTTATGAGTTAAATCATTCAAAATTTTAGGCATTTGATATTAGACCATTAAAAGTTTTGGGCATTTATGATTTAAATCATTCAAAATTTTAGGCATTTGAAATTAGACCGTTAAAAGTTTTGGGCACTTATGAGTTAAATCATTCAAAATTTTAGGCATTTGAAATTAGACCATTAAAAGTTTTAGGCATTTGAAATTAGACCATTAAAAGTTTCGGGCTTTTATGAATTAAATCATCGAAACTTTTGGACTACAAATATTGAAACTTTTTTTCATTCATAAAGAAGCATTTGCGGTAAATAATTTCTCCCAAAAATAAATATAATATGACTTGAAGAGAACTTCTCTATGGTGGAGAAGATTTCGGAAAATGAAATAATTCCAAGAATCATCCGATTCTATCAATGACCACCATGCATCTAAGCCTTATTTAGTGGTTTCTTAAATTAGATGTTATCCTTGCTTTTCTTTTGCGAAGGAATCGGAATTTCATAACGGGAATGCACCGGGTATGCATTTACCTAGGTATCTAGTAATTTCCACCCTTAAGTCATATTTTACCCTAAATGATGCACAGACTTTCACGTAACATTGAAAAGGGATAAATAATTGAAAAGGCAATCTGGAATACACAATTGAACAAAACTTGCAACAAATGTAGACAAATTTATCACTGGTAGAACTATGTGTAAATTAATTATATTGAATTAGAGATAGTGTTAATTATTTTTGAATAGTCCAAGGTGCTACTGGATAGTCATGAAAAGATTTTAAAAATCTGAAAGTCACTATAAATAATTAAGGTCAGTCAGCGTTAGCAATTGCAAATGAGGATTGTTATATATAAATAACTACAGTTAAATAGCTATTTTAATGTCGGACATGAATGGACTCTTAATTACATCAATAAATAGTGATTTATCGATTCATTTGTATTGATTGTAAACCTGAGTACTAGTTAGATATATCCGATGGGGAAATTTCAATAAAATGAAAAGCTAGAGAATTGTATTGAAAAAAACCCTATCTGGATTGTTCAGCAGTGAGAAATGTTGTGTTCACAGTCGAAAGCAGATGTATTTGGAACCTGATTCCCATCCTCAGAATATTTGACTGACTTTGACTAGAATAACCTATACTTCCATCAAAAACTTGGAATACATCTTTGGTAAACACACATATTTGTCACAAAAAAGGGAGATATGAATTTACAAAAAGGCAGATAAGAATTTACAAATTATTATTTGCAGAATAATATAATGCCTTATATACTAAATTTCCCAATTATTATTATTGAAATTATCTCATATTCTCGGATAATATCGTTTTTATTATACTGCACGGTGACTCATTTGGTAGTGAAGTTATTTATTAGATGGAGGGATTAACATATAATTACAGGATTGTTATTCTTTCGAACATTTTTGGAAAGTACTTGGGAGAATATATGGCAATCGTAATTAATTATGTCTAGTAAAAAAATATTTCTATGCTGAAACAAAATTTTAAGATTTAACCTCGAATTTTTTTTAATGGTATGGCTAAAAGTATGCTTAGCCAATCCATTACAATGAGAAATACTGATAAATGTGTTACTAATGAAATTACATATGTTACTAATATTTTCAGAAAAACTGCTTTTTCAAATCCTTATGATTAATTTTTATTTTCTTCAAAAGTCATAATTCGGTTTATTTTGTATATGTACGTTAAATTTCTCTTATACTGTCATAAAACAATTATTTTCCGTGTCGTTTTTTTTCTTTTACTCATGATTTATGTTATAATTAAGCGTTTGCTAGTATAAAACATTCAGATTATTTTTTCTAAGATATGTTGCCTATCTGTAATTTATGAATATCATTATATTTGGTTTGGTATACTGAACTTGAACTGAAATATTTGGTTTAGTATATTAAAATCTGCCAAGAGTCTTGAATGTTCATGCTACATAAATAAGTAAATGTATTTAAAATAATGTGCAGAGTACAGTGACAGAGAAGAATGAAAAAAAAAATCGTAACGCCCTTTAAAAGTTATTTATATTTGAATAACAGAATGCTGACCCCGTATTCAATTGGAAAATCTTTTTTTAAATAATACCTGCATTCTATAATTCTGCATCCTTTCCTATTAAACAATAAAATCTTTCAGTACTTAACGTATTATACCGTCAAACTTTATCGCCAAATTTGATGTCATTGCCAAAGAGTTGCTAAATGCCAATTATGGCAATCCTACAATGGTGTAATCCGTTGATATTTATCACAAAATTTTAATCCATCGCCAAAAAGGTACTAAACCGTTGGCGATTGTTGTCAAAGACGGTATAATACGTAAGTACCAATCTTTCTACCTAATATAAGAAAAATTGTACTTACTTGTGCTTTTTAATATCAGCTATGCCAGCCTTTTGGTATCCAAGTCTTTCCGTGGGATTATCTTTGCACAAACGCTTGATTAAATGCTGGGCGTTTTTAGGGATCGAGCGAGGAAAGTCAATCATGTCGATACCCTTAAGTATGATGGTGTATATCTGCATGGGATCCGAAGCTCGGAAGGGTGGCCTTGAAAACGATAAGCAAATGAATCGCATTGATCAATTCTTATGAAGAATATTTCGTTAAATATAAATGTTAGATATTTAATACTATCGAAATTAGGTACTTACGTATTAGATCGTTCAACCTTATCGCCAATGAGTTGCTGAACCGCTAATTATGGCAATCCAGCAAAGGCGTAATCCGTTTATCTTTATCACCAAATTTAAATCTATAGCCAATGAGTTACTAAACCGTTGACGATCTTTGACGAAGATGGTCTAATACGTAAGTGCGGAAAATTACTGCTTTCTTGATTACACAATAATTTATTTGATTGTGAAGATTGTAGCCCGGGTGAAATGACTTGACGACACAGGTTGTCTTTTATGTGCTTTATTGGTTAACGTAAACAACAAAAGGCACATGATTACGCTATAGTGTAGTAGGTCTAGAAAACTACACATAAAATTTCCTGGGGCGAGATCGTGATTACACTCCCCCTGGTACCTGAGCCCAGTTCGCTTTTTCTTTAAAAAATTATACTAACATCAACAGTGAGACCACGTGGTTAACTGAATTCTTAACAAATACTGCTTATCTGTGCAGTTAGTCTTATAGGAAGGAAGAGAGATTCAGAAATAAGGAATGCTGTGTGAATGCCAGATCACCATGGATCACCCTCACCCACGACTGCAATTATTCTGTGACTTTGGTGATTAAACTGGGAATTTCTAAAAAAAGCAAGAAATTTGGAAATATCTTTATTAAGAGATGTGATCCCGGATATCAGCAGTTAATAGATAAAATATACCTTTCCTTAGATGCCATATAAATCGAAGTGTAAGTAATGAACAGCATTTGTGGGAACTTTCAACACAAGCAGACAGAATACAGAAGTAACGCGAGATTAGAGTTTTAAAACATAATGGAACATTCTAAGCAACATAATAAAACTAACAAAATCAAAAACTAAACAACATAACAAAACATTCTAAATTTACATTTTTTTAAAATCTTTTTTTAGTATTTTTATATTGATTCTCATCATCGAACATGATTTTTCAAAACATCTCATATCTTATTTCATAAAGGAAACAGTTTCAAAATGCTTACATGGTTTGAAACTATAACTTTTGTTACGAAATTGCAACAACTGTAAATAATGCCATTTTATGTTTACCACAATTTCGTAAGATAGATTCAGGCATTCCAGGCTTGGCAATAAATTGTCATTTTCGTTCTCTTGAATTTTCTTTTTCATTGCATATCGCATTAAAACGATGGATATTTGCACGCGTACACAAACACACACGCACAAAAATAAACCTGATAAAAAGCATGAAAAAAAGTCAATTTACATAAATGTGAAAACTATAGAAAAGAAATGGCAAATAAAATGAAAAAATAAATAGAGCCTCATCTGAAAAAAGCAAAAGATGAAATCATTATAGGATATGTGTTAAATTTTTTCTAGCCAAAACACTCGCCAATTTCTACAAACGCATTCGCAGCAAGAAAAAAAAAATACAATACAGCTGCTGGTAGTTGTCCAGGCGGGACAATTACTTGCCACCGGCAGAATAGCATTTTTCATCTTTTCTAAGCATGCGCTGCCTGCTTGCCTTCTTATAACTGGCCGAGTTGTAAACCCGGCATTAAATTGAATTCATTAATCCGATGTTCATTCAGCATCCATTTCAGAATACCTAAATCTCTCTTCCCTTCTACAGGACCTTCCTTCCCTTCTCTTGCTTCCTTCTCTACTTTTCTGCATTGGGAAGCAACATATATATATTCACAATAACTTTTTTTAAATTTTATAATTTAAAATGTAGAAAGAATTGATAGAAAATTAGATAAAAATTCTTTTAGTTAGGAAACACAAATATTAAAAAATAATAATAAATTAATTTTTTTTCTTATAAAAATGAAAAGTTTGCACTCATAAATTTTGTTATTACGATTAACTATAGAAATCAGTTTTATAACTACGCGATAGAATCATTAGCAGATGAAGCTGTTTTATATTGTGACGTTTTTTAGCGTAGCGGGTTTGGACTGAATGGACTTTACTTATGGAAAGCACAAACAAATTTATTATTACAGCTATTTACAAGTATTTACATGATGACTTGATAAAGCAAAACTTCAGATAAAAATAATCCAGCAGTCAACGGTCACTTACAGCGTAAATACAAGCCTTACGCACAATAAAGATAGACTGCAAAACAGCTATCGTATAGCACAGTAAACAGTAAATCACAGCAAGCTCAATAATACAACGTTAACAATAAACGTAAACACAACTCACTAATAACAAGCGAGAGAAGTAATCAGCTCGCAAATCTTCCGAGGGGAAAAACTACCGAAACTACGGCAACCCGTCCCTTATATAGCCGAGAGAGCTCGTACCCCAAAACACGTGAAATTTAGAAAACACACACCCCGAGCTATCCAGCGACTACCAGACTATTCCTTTTGCCAAACCAACCGGACTGACACGAAACGCCTCGCCAAACGTCGCAAACAACGGTGCGCCCCCTCGCCTTTCGCCCACTCGTAACAATTTATAAAGCTTCTACGATGACCAAAACATAATAAACATATGCAGAAATATTCCAAATGTGACATTTATATGTCAATGCCTAAAGTATGAGGGTAAATATTCCGAATAATGTACTTACATTCCCGTGAAAAGCTCAAACATGAGGATGCCGATTGCCCAGAAGTCCACTGCACGGTCATGTCCTTTGTTTAGAATGATTTCTGGAGCTACGTACTCAGGGGTCCCACAGAATGTCCAAGTCTTTTTGCCACTCTTCAACTGAGTGGAGAAACCGAAATCCACCTGTAAATGGCGTCCAATACCATAAGAATTCTAATAGTATTTCCTTTTCCCTAATTGTTTAGGATTTTTGAAACTAGATTGCATCAAGAATTGAATAATAAAATCCTATATAAAGTAGCATGACAGTCATTAATTAGAATTAATGAAGGTGCATATTAGTAAAATGGGTATTATTTACGTATTATACCGTCTTCGCCAACGATCGCCAATGGTTTAGTAACTCATTGGCGAGGGAATTAAATTTGTCGATGAGGATCAACGGATTACACCATTGCCAGATCGCTATAATTGGCGGTTTAGCAACTCATTGGCGACGGCTTCAAATTTGGTGATAAAGTTGGGCGGTATAATACGTAAGTACCGTAAAAAGTAATTAATTGTAAAGATAACATAAAAAATTTTACAGAGCATTTTTAATATAAAATCGGTTCTTTCTTTACAAAAACTAAATATCTTGAAATTTCATTTGAATATTTCTCCTTGATATTTCATTAGACATTTGTATGCAATGATATACTTGCGATATATGTAGTATATTTTTACTTCATTATTTATATACGAATTCTGTAAAATATATAATTTCTACGGAAGAATCTTTCTGTAATGTTGTATTTTAGAATTCCATAAAATTTAAAATTTTCACTGGAAGATCCTACAGCAATATTTTATTTAGAATACTGAAAAATTATTTACAATATTTCCCCTGGAGAATCATTTAATTTTTTTTATTTGTGGATTCTTTAAATTATTATTTATTATATATGACCTGTATCTCTCTTTATATACTAGATATTAAGCTCTAAATCAACCTAACCTTTTAAAAGTAACATCAATAAGTTTAAATAATATATATTACTTAGTTTCTTTTTAAATTGAAAATATATTATCAGTGGTAAGAATTTATTATAAAATTAAATATGCTGCTTCCAAAATATATACTTTGAAATTCTCTAACTTAAATTTTAATAAAGTAATTCTAATTTTAATTAATTCTAATTACAAAGTTATCATTCGCAAATTCTACGTGACACTTTTACTAAGAAATGTTTTATTTCCTTACAAATACATTATATCTTGAATATTTTATGAAAGAAATATTTTTGTGTAATAATTTACATAGGAAATCTATAAATTACATGAATTTCTGTTGAAGGGCTCTTTCAGTAATGCTGTATTCGAAACTTCTATAAAATATTTATAATATTTTCTCTGGGGGATTTTTCTGTAATATTTAATTTAGAATTCTGTAAAATATTTATAATACTGCCACTGGAGAATAATTTAGCATTTTTTTTATTTCTGAATAGTGAAAATTTTTGTATGGTGTGTATCTCTCTTTATGTAGATTCTGTTAAGCTGTAAAATAACATGACTTGGCTACATGTAAAGACAAAATGCACGTTTTTAAATAATACATTTCCTCATGTTTTTAAAATTAAAAATTCAGGGTCAATTGTACCAATTTATTATAAAATTCAATATGTTGATTTAAAAATATAACTTTATTCCAAGTAAAACATTTTTATATAAAGAAGCAATATTAAAAAACAATTAAAGTCAATTTCTACCTAGGTTAACGAAGAAAATTTTTATTTTAGTTATTTTTCATCAAATAATTAATATAAATAATGAATCAAAAATTATTATTATTATTGCAAGAATTGAGTTCGCATTCTTCATCTTCACGTGAAAAATACTGAAATCATCGCATTGTACCGATTGAGTTACTGCCTGTTGATTTCAATTTTCATTATAAACCATTAAAACTCTATTTAAAGTATTAAAAATTAATAATATTTAATTCATGAATTAATATCTGAAAAAACTATTAACATCGTCATCCAAGTTTAAAAATATGTATCTGAACTTGAGTGAATGAATAAAAAGTATTTTATTAAGGACTGAAAATTTGAACAAGATATATAAATATATATAGGGAGAGTGTGAGCTAATAGTACGAATTGAATAAAATGAATTTACTTTTAAATTTTATATACGTTTCATAATATATTTCAAGTTTTTTTACATTGATAATAATTTAAAATATACCAATTTTATGTATCCACGTTCATTAAGCATAAGATTTTCAGGTTTCAAATCCCTGTAAATGATATTTTTTGAATGAAGATATTCCAATGCTTCCACAACGCAAGCTGTATAGAAGCGTGCAGTTTGGTCATCAAACTGACTCCTGAAAATAAAATAATTTTGCTGTGTGTGTATAAACATCTCAAAAATTATTACACATACATATCTTTTTAAATTTCTTTATTAGATTATATATATTTATTTTTTTGATTTAAAGTTTTGTAATAATTTAGGCGATTCCGTCAATTGAACATATTGCTTTCATAACTGCAGAATTATTGATGAACATCAAATTATGGAAGGAGTTCATCAAATTATGGAAGGAGTTTATCAAATTATGAAAAGAGTTTATCAAATTATGGCAAGGGTTTATCAAGTTATGGAAAGAGTTTATCAAGTTATGGAAAGAGTTTATCAAATCATGGGAAGAGTTTATCAAATTATAGGAAGTGTTCATCAAATTAGTAGTAGGATTTTCATAATTTTGAAACATTTTATTGAAATGAAATTCAATGTGTTCTTAATACATCAGTAAATATATAATCACGCGATTTCTTTCCATTATTGAAACCTAATAAAGAAGAATTCTGTTCAAAACTTATAAGATATATATAAATGACGAAACATTATTTTAAATGTCCATCTCCAGAAATGAAATAAATCGAATAATTATTTTTCAATAATAAATAAATGTAATCATATAATAATAAAACAATTTTTAAAACACTTTCATTGGCTAGGTTAACTTTTAGGTTAGACTTTTTATTTCACTAATTTATAGTTTTTTGTCTAATAATTAATTTATTGAATACTAATTAATTATTAAATTTGTGGTGATAAATTAAAATTTTAGTTTATTATATCAAAGATTATTAAATTTGCCATTCAAATGTCTTTTTTTTCTGAAACCCAATACTGTTTCAGGAATTTGATCAAAATTCAATTACATTTTTTTATCGATTCATAGTTAAATTCCAAAAACTTTCAAATGTCGCGTTTCTAATGAAAACCAAAACATACCAAATTTCAAAACTCGAACTCATCTAGAAAAGTGTAAAATATTTAATATCAAAATTCTAACATCATAGACATAAAAGAAATTATTGAAAAAAAATCAATTCAAATTAAAGAAGCTTCATAAAAGTAATAACTGTAATAAATTAAAGAAACTTAAAAGCTTGAACTCATCTATAAAAGAGTAAATATTTAGTATCAAAATTCCAACAGTATAAACATAAAAGAAATTACCGAAAAAAATCAAATTAAAGAAACTTCATAAAAATGATCACTGTAATAAATTAAAGAAACTTAAAAACTAGAACTCATCTAGAAGATAGTAAAAATTTAATATCAAAATTCCATAATTATAAACATTAATTTGATTTTTTTTTCAAAAATTTCTTTTAAGAAAACCTCTTAAAAATAATCAATGTAATAAATTAAAGAAACTGAAAAACTCGAATTCACCTAGAAAAAAGTAAAAAATTCAATATCAAAATTCCAACAAAATAAACATAAAAGAAATTACCGAAAAAAATTAAAGAAACTTTATAAAAATAATCACTGTAATAAATTAAAGAAACTTCATAAAAATAATCACTGTAATAAATTAAAGAAACTTCATAAAAATAATCACTGTTTAACATCATGTTACACTATTTAATATTCTAAGTGCATTACATATTAATTATGAAAATCGGAGGAGTCTTTTAAAGGAATATTTATATCCAGAATCTTGAAGTTTATTACGAATACGAATCGAGTTGTTTTCGAAATGACTTACCTATCCCGGAGGAATGTCCAAACTTCTCCTCCCAGGCAAGCTTCCATTAGCATATAAACATACTTCTTGTCCTTGAATGTTCGGTACAACCTGAAATAAAACGGAAAATTCTTCACTCCCATTAATTTGACTCTCGGAACTGCACTTACGTCCCATTTAAGCGATGAGTTGTTGAACAACAAGTATAATTTTCGAATTCGTTGAATATGATAAATATTTTCTCATTAAGACATCGTTCGACTCGTTCTCATTAAATGCATGTATTCACATGATAGGTCTATTTGATAGAAATTCCTAATTTTTCCTGATAGGTAGTAAGGTATTGAGAAATAGTTAAGCCTATCTTCAAGTAATATTGATTGACTTATTGTATTTATTAATATCTATATGTGTAACGCATATGTTTTGTTTGAAGCAGAAGGCAGTTTCGTAGAGAGAGAGAGAGAGAGAGAGATGGCACAAGCGATGTGGAGAAGACGAGTCCATTCTCAACGAAGCACAAAAGCAGATTAGCTTTAAAGAGAAGGAAATCATTTATCCCTGGTATTATATGCCATCAGAATTTGATAAGGATTTCTCTGCATGCACCGAATTAGGCAAAGGAAACACAGGGCTCTTTTAGAAGAAATTATTTAGATCAGAAATTTCCTGTTCCTGTCATTCGGAGTGTGATAACCTCTGACTAAAGCAATTTCATAAGGCTTTAGTTGAATTTATTAAATAGAAAATGTGGAATGGGATCAGGAAATAAAAGGATATATTAGATTGAAGTTAATATAGAATAAATTGACAAAACTTTCGAAATTAATTTGAATTGAAATTAGAGTTTAAAATATCCTTGCACGCACATACGCAGACATACTCACGCACAATAACAATAAACAATAGATGTAATATAAAAAATGAGATGTCGAAAATTATTTTTCCAAAGAAGATATATTTTATTATAGTCAACATCTCTTAAATCTTGACATGTTTTTATGAATTTTGAGGAATAAAATGTTATGCCTGATATTGCACAGAGATTCAGTTAATACCTATCTTCAACTAACGGAAGTGGGCCCCCAAGAAATTTTTTACCATACTTTCTATTTAAAAGGCTTAACTTCTTTCACTTGCATTAAATTGTAGACAATGGAGAAAGGGGTGAACGCCATGCGTTAAGGGTAACCATCTCTCTCTCTCTCTCTCTCTACACACACACACACACACACACACACACACACACACACACACACATACACACATATATATATATATATATATATATATATATATAATATAATGTTTTCTGAGTAGCAACAGTTTGTTTATAATTTGAGCTTAGTTTAGTTTTGGTTTTTCGGAAAAGTACAATAAAGAAAATGAATAGGCAAAATGTCAAACATTTATTGTCGTATCCAAAACCATTCGTACACAGATTTTTTATTACTACACATAAGAGTTATGCGTGAGATCATAGTAAAAGAAATATAAGATTTGTTATTAACTGCAATTTTCATTATTAATGTGCTAATTGTTTTGAATATATATCTCTTTTCCCCTGAATATAGCGAACGATCTTCGACAATTTTTTGTTTAACGATTAATTAGTTAGATATCTGGATTATAAAGCTTTCCAAGGCAGATCAATTATTTAAAGTGGATCCCATACTTATTACATATCAATATTTTTCCCTTTTACCTTCAAATGAAGTGGTCCTTTAAATGAAAAAAAAAGGATTCGAATGGTTTTAGTTTAACATAAATTATCTAAAAGGTTTAAGTTAAAATTCGAAATCGAAAGGGGAAAAAATACTTTGAATCCGGTCTGATTCATTGTATTTTTCCCCTTTCGATTTCGATTTTTAACTTAAACCTTTTAGATAATTTAGTTCATTTCATTTGTGTTCTAGTTGTAGCAGCATTAGCGCTCTCTAAATACAATGTTATTTTTGATATTTGTTTAGGTCTTTTCCATATCGTTTTTATTTCATATGATGTTACATAGTTTAACTTGTTATTCAAACACAACCTGCTTTATTATAGTATTCATTTTACAATTTATCTACCATTACTTATATTTTTAAACTTAAACTCAGTTTTACTACCGTAAAATCGGGTTCTAGAAGGAGACCAGATAGAAAAAGGCTGTAATAGTTAGTTATAAAAAAAGGGGGATTTTTGTGTGTTTAAAATAGCATTTTTTCATCAAATACACTTATATTTTAAACTTAAAAAGCGAAATATTATCTAAATAAAAATTTGATCCAAATCGTTCGAACCTTACCTGATATACACTAAATAAATTTATATATATGCAAGAGTTGCTGGTATAAACATCAGATATACCAGAAAGTGAATACGCATTTTTTTGTTCAAAATAACTACAATTATAGTCATAAGATTATATTCTTATATCATTTATTTACATCATTGCTCTTTGAGTTGTCGCATTTGCACACAAAAAGAATTGAAATGCATTTAAATTGCATGTAAAAAAAGGAAAGGTCGAAGCAACATGTTGGCAACTCCTTTATGGACTTGGTTCCAAAATCGACGCAAATCTATATTATAGATTCTAACTTATGTTTCAAATTTTTCAACCTAGTTTTTCATACCTGTATTTATTGCATTCAATTACACTCGCGTATCCACACAGACAGACAGACAGACAGAAGGACTTCCTCTTAATGTGTTCTGTTTAGAACGTGTTAAAAATCTACGCAAAAGTCATGTTCCTGTTTTTTCTAATTCAGAGCTTTTTTGAGTTCACCTTCACCCACCGACAGACAAAATGGCAGACAGAGCGATAGAGCAACATAATTTCATTCACCATAATTCCAAATTCTTATTTTTGAGCGATTATAATATTTTCAAACTATATTTAAATGAGTAACTTCAAACGAGTATATTTCAAATACGATATTAAAAAATTGTAAACATGTTGCCAATATTCTTAATTAAAGATGAATTTCTTAATTTTTGTTTTAAAAAAAATGAAAGAATATTTCCGCCAGAATATTATTTGGAATCAGCGACTGCCATACGATTTAAATAAATATTTATAAAATATATTTAGGGAAGCAACAAAACAAGAGATTAAAAGTTTAATAAAATCCAAATTATTTACTTTCAGGATGAAATAAACTTTTTAAAAAAAGGTACTAACTTAAAAATAATAGCTATTATGAACACGTAATATTTGCTTAAAAGTATCTGAAAACGCTAATAATTATACAGAATTAAAGTTACTTGAAATTGTAGTATTTCCCACATTCGTGCTATTTTCTGAACTTATTTTTAACTTTACACTTCTTTTTAATGCATTATTCTTCACATTTTAAATTAAATTTACAAATGCATTGATTGTGTAAGATTAGGAAGCAAATGGTCACTATTGAAATGAATTCAACTATACACTAAGGCACCAACTGTCTTAAGAACACATTTAATGAACTTTGTTCTTCAATTCAAACTAGTTTTCTGCTAAATAGTATTTAGAAAATAATTAATTTTGTGACCTTTCAAATAAAACTGTTTCTTTACTATTCGTTCTGATAAAATTTGGTAATTTCAGGACAAAAACATTGTTCTTTCTGGTGCTGCTTCTTGAATATTTTATTATCCCTTTACAAGAACTTCCAATTTCGATTGAAAAATGAAAAGAATCTACCTACGCTCAAAATAATCAATTCGTTTTAATATGAAAATATTTAACGCTTCTGAGCTTTAAAAGAACTAAAAACTTCTCAACTTTGAATAGAGAAAAAGATCCTGATTTTGAGAAAATTGGAAATAGAAATTTAAATTTATGAATAAGGAAGAAAATAAATTTACTAACAATATCAAAGTATAACACAACTGATAAATAATTTTTAGCTCATAAATTTATTTTTGTATTGTAGAATTTTTAGTTTGAATTATTTTTCATTCATAACTCATTTTTCTAACTGTTTTAAAGTCTTGTAATCGATTTTTTCTAATAACGTTACTATAAAAGATTTGAAGATGATGCTGTTATTGTGAATTCAATTTAATTAAATTACGAAGTGAATACACTACACTACTATCTTCTAATTTCATGCAACAGATGGCGTGACCTTATTTACGTCAAATTATATTACTCATTCTTCTTCTTTGAAGTCATTATTAGATGGTATTCTAAGTGTTCGTTTTGCCTTGTGAAATGTGGAAACTAGAAAATAATTAAATATAAGAACCTTAAATTCGCCTATTATTTTCATTTACATTATAATAAAGTTATAAAGAATCTCTTCCCTCTAAAATAATCAACTAAATGATTTCGAAGAACTAAAATATTGCATTTTTAACAATTGCTAGTGATCTATGACAAAATAACAAAAAGACTTAATATATTCTCAATGTTAATTATTTTTTATTTTCATCACAGTGAATAGAACTATATATACAATTTCGGTAAGAATGAAAATTGTTTTAAAAATACAATTTTTATCATAAAAATAACATTGCTTTATAAGTATATCTCCATTAGTTTTCGGAATCTATATTAATAAAAATGGATCTCGAAATGCGTTGCTAAGCTTAAAACTGGAGAACGGCTCGAAATATTTAGCTAATTTTTTAAAAATATTTTCGTTAAGACACGAGGATGGTTTTTATGGATAGAAAAAATGAAAAAACTGCGAGGAAAATAGTTAAAACGACACTTTTCTTACTTTCCCGCCAAAAATCTTCATTTCCTTCCCCCACACTAACTGAGTAAGATAGCGGGAAGTAATAAATTATGATTTGTTTAGAAAGAAATACGCGAAGTCAGTTGGTTTTCATTTATAGATAACGGAATGTTTAAAAAAGAAAGAAAATAGTTGCTTTTATTATTAGTCTGTATAGATATTTAATCTACGTCTGCTCAAAATAAAGTCTGTGCAAGGAAGAAAAAAAAAGAAAAAAGAAAAAAGGGTTTTTAGAAAGAAAAGTAGGGAAGAAAAAAAGGATACGAAAAAAAAAGAAGAGAAGAGTGTGTGTGTGTGTGTGTGTCACCGTTATTTCCTCTGTGCTCAGCATTTTCCAAGCTGTTTTTAAACTTTCGCATCTCTTGAAAACCAATTGTGTCTTTATTTGTTTAGTGTGTTTATATTTATGAAAATTTGAATCTTATTATTCTATAAAAACGTAGAATTTCAGACTTTTCCTTCCTCCATTTAAGTAAAATAGCAATTCCGGGACAATCATTGCTCGGATAGAAAGAGAAAGATGAGTAGTACAATGAACAGAACATCTGAAGAAAATAATACTACAAATGAATTATATGACTATCAAAATTTGTTTGGTTTAAAAATATTTTGGTGAAAAACTGTTATGAGACACAGCTACATAAAATATTATATGAAAATTTTAGCGATCATTAATACTGGCTAACCGACTGGTCGCCAAAGGTGGCTAGAAACAAATAAAAACAAAATTAAGTGTATAGGGAATTCCAAAGTTTGTACTCGAGGATAAGTTTGAAAATACGAACCCTCCCGGTTACAGTCACAGCGACCAAATGTACCTACATTTCGAATTTCATTTGAATTCACTTATATTTTTTGCCTCTAGTCTAAGCTATTTTTTTACTTTTACATTAAATTTTTAAATAAAAATATAAAACTTCTCTTCAAGTAAAATGAGGATTTGAATTTCACGTTTTAGTTTGCATGATGTTTATAGAATGAAAATTTGCCTAAAAAAGCCTAGGATGAAAGATAAATCCATCATTTTTCTTTATGAATTTATTTCTGATTATCTATGAAAAAAACCCCAACAGTAGTATGATAAGAGCTAAATAAAATATTCAAAATATATCCCCCTCACACTTCGAAAATGAACCTAATCTCAAAAATGCCAACATTTATACTGAAGTGACAAAAGTCATGGAATAGCAATATGCAAATATACAAATGGCAGTAGAATCGCAGTGAAAAAGTATAAATGCGCAGTTCATTTTCCAGAGCTTTCATTTGTGTTCAAGTTATTCATGTGAACAGGGTTTTCGTGATTTATGGCGGCACGACGAGAGTTAACAGACTTTGAACATGGAATGTTAGTTGGAGCTAGACGCATGGGTCATTCCATTGCGAATATCGTTAATGAATTCGACATTCCGAGATCCATAGTATTAAGAGTGTGCCGCGAGTATGAAATTTCAGGCATCACATGGACAGCGCAATGGTCGACCACCTGCACTTAACGACCGAGACCACCGACGTCTGTGTAGAATGATCAATGTTAATAGACACGAAAAACTACGTCAAATAACTGCAGGAATCAATGTGGGACGTACGAGGGACATGTCCGATAGGACTGTGTGGCGAAATTTGTCTTCCTTGGGCTATGACAGCAGAAGACGGACTCGAGTGCATTTACTAACAGCACTGCATCGCCTGCAGCGACTCTCCTGGGCTCGTGAGCATATCGACTGGTCCCTAGACCAGTTGAAAACCGTGGCGTGGTCAGATGAGTCACGATTTCAGTTGTTACGAGCTGATGGTAGAGTTCGAGTGTGGCGCAGACCCCACGAAGCCATGGACCCAAACTGTCAGCAAGGCACTGTTCAAGCTGGTGATGGCTGCATAATGGTGTGGGCAGTTTTTACATGGCATGGACTCGGTCCTCTGGTGCAACTGAACCGATCATTGACTGGAAATGTTATGTTCAGCTGCTTGCAGATCACTTGCAGCCATTCATGGACATCACGTACCCACACATCGATGGGATTTTTATGGATGACAATGCGCCATGTCACCGGGCCAGAACTGTTCGCGATTGGTTTGAAAAACATTCCTGACAATTCCAGCTCATGATCTGGCCACCTAAATCGCCCGATATGAATCCCATCGAGCATTTGTGGGACATCATCGAAAGGTCCGTTCGTGCCCAAACTCCTGCACCATCCACACTTTCACAATTATGGACGTCTATACAGACAGCATGGTTCAATATTTCTGCAGAGGACTTCCAACGACTTGTGGACTCCATGACACGTCGAGTTATTGCACTTCGCCGGGCAAAGGGAGGACCGACACGATATTAACAGTCATCCCATGACTTTTGTAACTTCAGTGTATAATCTCGTTCCTCGCAGGTGAAAAAAAAATAACATATACTAACCCTAAAAAAATCATTAGGCCAATATTAGCACCTGTATTTTAATAAAATTCACTCAAAATGTATTGTAATTGGTGAAAAAAACGTTTATAAACTTACTTTTTTTCGTTTTTTAAAAATTGAAACGTTTAGCGATTTATAACGTATTTTCATTAAGTTATAAATGTTAGCAGTGATATCAGGAACTAGGAATTATATGAAACAAAATTAATTGTATCAGATTCAAAATTTTTATCTCAAGCCAAAAAGAAAAGTAAATGCATGTTTTTACTTAAGGCGACCTGGAACCTTTAAAATGATGTTTTGCAATTTTCACCTTAGCAATTTGAATCTTTACAGGCATTAAGAGTAACACTGTAGTAGATGACACACAAAGTTGTAAAGACTTATTTAATTTATTTATGAGTTAGGGAGGTTAATACAATATTATATTAACGATAAATAACGTTAATGAAAAATGTTCCAGGCTCTCCAAATTTTTTCGAAGGTGTTCCAATTTTTATTATTACTTACTCTAGACCTTTTGAAACAAAGGTTGGTATTAATATTGAAGTTTGAGTATGAAATATCAAAATTAACCAATTTAATAACATAAATCTACTGATTTTTTAAAAAGTTTATGCAGTTTTGAGCTATTACATTGGTTAATTTTCATATTCCGTTCTGAAACTTCAAGATTAATCCCATCTTGTGTTTCAAAAGAGTTAGATTGAATAATAATAAAAGTTGTAGCACTTTCGAACAAATTTGGAGCACCTGGAGCATTTTTTATTAACAATATTTATCGCTAATATTATATTGTATTATACTCCCTAACTCATAAATAAATTAAATAAGTCTTTAAAATTTTGTGTGTCATCTCCTATAATGTTACTCTTAATGCCTGTAAAATTTCAAATTGCTAAGGTGAAAGTTACAAAACATTATTTTAAAGGTCCTTGGTCGCCTTAATTCAAGAGTTTTAGTTTTAAAAAATAAATCCTAATTGCTTTTCTTAATCCTTTTCCATAGTTCTATCTGCTTTTTTGTTAAAAAAATGAATGATCATTTATTGAACCGTACATTAGCCATTTTGAAGACATTTATATGTGATAATGAAATGGTCTTATTTTAAATTACGACAAGATTACTTTTTATTTATTTTAAATCTCATAAAGGTTTCATTGATAAAATAAAAAAGATACATATTTAGTCTCAATTGTTACAAAAATATTTAATTCTTAAAAATATCAAACATTCAATTCTTAGAAAATATTTATATATAATTAATCATTTAAAGACCTATTAATCAAATATTCCATATTCTTTATTTAACTGAAAGCAGTTTAAAAATTTATTTTAAATTTGTAATTATTTTTTATAAAAGGTTTTTAAAAAACCCATGAAACTAATAAATTTTCTAATGTGCTTTCATGGGTTTTTTTTATTTTGTTGTGATTATTTTTTAATTCATGGCTATTTATTGGATTTTGTATAAAGAAATATGAAGATTATTCTCAAGCTATAATAAAATAGTCTTATTTTAAGTCCAATACACAACGTTATTTTACTTGTTTGCAATCAAAGGAAATTTCCATTGATAAATTAGAAATGACAAACTTTTATAGTCTTATCACAGTATTCTGGAAAAGGCGAATTTTTAATGACTTCATGTCACCACACCCAAGAATAAAATTTCCCTCAAAAAGATAATGTTGGCTTTTTGGAACGAACTGTAGAGACTTGCTGTAATAAAAACACATGCACAATTGAAATTTCATAACATTATATGGTATAATCATAGGTTAATTGGATTTTTAAAAAAAAAAATAGATAATCCTTCAAGTGTTTGTCCTTTATTAAATTCTATCACAAATCAATGAAATTGTACTTCAGAATTATATCCCCCACAAAAAAATAATAAAACTTATTCAAATGTACATCATTTCGTAATGAAATATATTGATATCAACTCCCTTAGGGGGAGAGGGACACCTAAAAAAGACAGGAATGATATCTTCCGTTATGGGAGTTGGTTCTAGCCTCCCGGGTTGGGTATAAAAAGAGAGGGGGTTGGCTACCTTCTATCGATGACGGGACGCACGTCCATAGGAAAGGTTGTACCGTTGCCTGTGGTGGACGCAACCACAGTTACTGTCAGTGCTGCTTTCGTCACATTGAAGAAAACCGAGTTTTATTTAGATTTCAAGAACACTATTCACAAGAGTAGCTCTACAAATACATATCTTTATTTTCTGTTATTTTTGTGTTTGCACGAATCATTTATTTTTATTTTTTTGAGTTTTTTTCTTTTTTCATTATTATTTCTGTCCTCGTCCTTAATTTTTCTTTCGTATTTTTACAATATTTTTCAGAATTTTGTAATCTCAAACAAACTATAAATCTGTTTAAGTGAATTAACATAAGTCTTCAGTTTCTCTCCAATAGTTAGCTTAATTAAACAAAGCCGCTTTCCATTTAAATTTCAAAAACTCACTAAGCACTCAACTTTCTTTTATTCAATATTAAATTCCCTTATTAAATCTTAACCAATAAAGGGGAAACGTCGAACAATAGTCACAAGAGTGTATAGAAAAGAACCGTATTTCCTTATATCTTCCAATTCATGTTCATTACACTGTTTAAACAACCAGTTGGCTATAGTTGAAGGGACATGAAGTGGTGTTGTGTGTGCCAGTGCTGCTGTCACGGTGGTTCTGACATTCAGTTTTATCCGTGTTACTACGAGTGGGTGGGAATAATCACTTTTTGCTATGGATATCCGTTCATATTAACCAGAAGAAAATAGCAAATCAACCACTCAGAAAATGAAATTCTCAAAAGATTTATCAAAAGTAGAAGGGCACGTTGCGACCTGAAATAAAACATTGGCAATAATCTAAAATATGCGGATATCGATATGGATCTTCGAGCATACCTGCAAATAAATGGATGCCTGCACAACATCATGACCCTCTTCTCGTTGATCACATGGTGTTGCTGCTCCATAGACACTATTTGTACTTTTTTGAGACATTTAAGGGCAAATGTTTGATTCTCGTCTTTGCGATTCCTGACCTGAAAATATAAAAATCCAAAATTAAAATCACTAAAAAAAGAAAATGAAATATACGATCGTAAATTCCAAGTTTTCATGAGAGAACATTATTATTTTTAGGCCATTGTTTGTCTCTATTAATTTAACTAGTTTAAACCCATGTGAAATAATCATCAGACTTCTCTATCTGTCTCTATACTTCTCTCTAAATATTAAAAAAAATATCCCTCTCTTTAAATAGGGGAAATGGCATTTTGAGTTTTTGCACGGAAAAACGTAAAATGCCTTTGAGAGTTTGAATAGCGTTTTGTATAAATTTATACCTAGAGATATGTTGAGTTCCAAACCCACAAACAAAAGTTTTTTTATGTCTGTGATACATTTTAATGAAGATTTATAGGATTACTGAATATCCTTACAGTTATTATAGCATATGCTTCTTTAATAGTAGATGTGTTTTTAAATGGTTGACCAGCATTTAACAGTAATGCTTTATTATTAAGCATACTTCTTCGACAGCAGATGCGTTTTTAAAAGGTTGAGCTACTGGTACGAGTATTGCTTTATTATTACGTATACTTCTTTGACAGCAGATGCGTTTATAAAAGGCTGACGAAGAACTATGACATCATAGCTGATCATTTCATCTCAAAGTCGGGCCAAAATTTTCATTTTCAATATTTTTAGCTGGAAAACGAAATTTTATTAAACTATCATAATATTTATAGAGATATAATTATGTATTGAGATAGGGGGTGATACAGACCGAGAAGTTTGGTGATTGTTTCTTGCCTTTTTAAATTGGTTAATGACTTAAATTAAGATAAATAATGACTTAGTAATGTTCTCATGATGATTTGAAATTTAAGATCAAAGATTTCATTTTCTTTTGTTCAATTTTTTTCTTAATAGATCATAGAATCATGCTCAAATTCCAAAATGAGAAAATTTTGGTACTAATCGATTTAATGACAGATTTGAGTGCAAGACTAGTTTACTGAAATGCAAAGGGTACTATCTCATTTTCGATAGTAAAGCACGTTTTCAGATTTATAAAATCTACTTTATAATGCACTTACTAAATCGACTCTTCCAAAGCCGCCAACCCCAAGCGTCGCGATCACTTCAAGGTCGTCTAGTGTGAGGTCTTCGAATTCGCTCTTTTCAACTTCAGCAGGCTGTATTCTGAAAAACAATTATTTTGGGAATCTTAAAACAGAATTACTTGATAATGAATTTTAAAAACTGTCATCATAATCATATATGTAATTATTAAAATAATTAATTTTAAAAAGATCGATTTTTTTAACGAATCATATTTTTCAGTGTGTTTTTCTGCGAGAATATAAAGCCTGTTCATATCAGTCTAACTTCTTAAAACTCAAAATTAAAAAATATATATTCTGAGATCTTTACTGATGTGCAAATTAAAATTTTAAATTGAATTTACAATTATTGCACTCTGCCACTATTATAGAGCAACTTTTTAAAACTGACATTGTTGTATTAATATAACGAGTTTCCATGGAGATTTCATTGTACTAGTACCTCTGTAATCAGTGCAAGAGAGCATTATTTGTATTTTTATTTGCATTTGATGATGAATGGACCATATCTAGCTATTTATACTAGGATGGTAAATAATGCAATTTTTATCCATAGAGCTTTAGCTTTCTGATATTCTTATATATTTTAATACAAAAAAATAGAAATTTTTAATGCTATAATCTAGATAAGCGTTAGTGCTAGAAGCCAGATATGACTTAAATTTTAATTCACTACATATCTAATTGTTACTATTTCAATAGATATATTTCTGTAATATATGTCAAGAATAAAACTCTAGAATTATTGAAAACAAACTGCCTTTGAGGATCAACTGTTTTGTCGTTAATAGTTGTGTTTACTTAGAATTAAATTTCTTATGCATGGTCTTATGATTACCACAAGAAAAATTTAAAAACCTTAAATTGAGGCAGATGTTATAAAGTCATGTTAGTTTAATTGATGTACATGCATTATACTTAAGGCATATATAGGGGCCATAACATCATCAAAAACGAATCCATCTCGTTTATGTGTGGTTTAACATTCGTTTATATACTGTTCGTTAGTTTATACTGTTACTTTACTATCGTATTCCAGATAATAAACAAAGCTGACATTTATTAACTTTCAGCAATGGAATAGAATAATCTGCGATTAAATATATGCTGAACTTGAAAATAGTTTGAATTTCAGTTAAACAATGAAGTATATTGTTAAAAATAAAAAAGTTTTTTTTTTTCAAGTGTCAAAATTTAGATGAAATTTGAAGTGATTAAGCTATTATTGAACATACAATATTTAAAAATTTTAAATTGCTATAAATATTTTTATGTGATATTATTTATGGGTTTTAGTGCCCGGAAATACAAAAGAGTCGGTTAAATTGTAATCAAACAATTGTTTAAATTGCTTTCAATCTAAAATTTATCTTTGCTAAAACATCTATATTGTAAAGCAAATACACGCATTCAACTTTATCGTTAGTGGAAATTTTTTGCAGAAAAATATATTGATATAAGTGGGTGAACATCGCGAAATGAGAGAGCGATGGGCGACGGTTGACGAAGAGCTTGGTATCAGCCGGGTTGGTTTGGTGAAAGAAATAGTCTGGTAGCCGCTTGATCGTTCACGAAGCTCCGCGTGCTTCTGGGCGTTCGCTCGATCGTCTATATAAGGGACGGGTTGCCGCACTTTGAATAGCTTTTCTCGGATGAGTATCGACTCGTTGTATAAGCGGATTACTTTTCTCGCTTATTATTAGTGAGCTGTTTTTACGTTTTCTGTTAACGTTGTGTTATTGAGCTCTCTGTGATTTACTGTTTGTTGGGCTATACGATATCTGTTTTGCAGTCTGTGTTTATTGCACGTAAGGCTTGTAATTACGCTGTTAGTGACTGTTGACTGCTGGATAGTTTTTATCTGAAGTTTTCCTTTCTCCAGTCATCCTGTAAATAGCTGTAAATAAATTTGTTTGTGCTGTGTTCAAGTAAAGTCCATTCAATCCAAACCCGCTACACTAAAAACGTAACAATATCTTTCAAACTATCCTTTCTGATTAATAAATGGTAAAAGAAATGTCTAAAAAAATTTTTAAGTCAAAAGAAATGCTTACTACTTACTTATAAGCTGCATCATTATATTCGTACTGTTTATCTTGCAGCTCTCTCAGATCTCCGATCAATTCTTTAAAAGACCTGTAAAATTTATTCAGATTTCTTATCGTTCTAAAATTCAAACATTGGTCACTTTGCATAAGAATAATAAACAATTCTCTGAAGTATTGTATAATAAAAAATAATAAAGCCATCAACTTCAAATATTCTTTTCAAAACTTTTATAAAATTAAAGACAGCAATCGGCAGCTTGTAAAAAAAAATACGAGAACAAATAATGATAATAATTAGACTTCACCAAAAATAGTATATTAATTTTGCAAAAGCATAGTCTTACTTAAAACAATGACATAGTTGAAAAGAATAAAAATAGAAAATAGCGAAAAAACTTACTCCCTGTTCAAGGCCAAACATTCCACACCGGGATGTGCCGCGATGACATTGGCTGTTCTTTTGTCCTCGCTGGAATTTCATGAATAAGAAGTATAAATTGATTGTCAAGAAAAGAGTAAAGTATTAAGTTTTCTGATCCCAGTAAAATCTTTAAAGCAAATAAAAGTTTAGATGAATTACTTTGCTAAAGTTAATGTATTCTTTTGTAAATTACCGAGATAGCAATGGTGATATTTTTAAACAGGATGGCTTTAATTAATTTTCTAGCATTCATTATATAGTTAAATTTCTTTAAATTGAATCTGTTTGTAAATTGTTAGCAAGTGTGAAGTTGCCAAGAGGCTTCAGGAAATTTTCATAAAACATTTTTACGGCGAATATATTTTATATATATATTTTTATGGATCAATTATACAAAATAATTCTAAGTAGATGCGATTTCATTTTTGTTTGTTCTTACGTCATAAAAGTTTCATTTTCATAGTGATATTTATTTATTTGACTTCCTAATAGCAATTATATCTAAATCCTTAAAATAAATGAATAACAATTATACAATATTAAAGATGATGATGGAAAAATGTAAAATACTTAGTTTTCAAGAATTAGCGTTTAATTTTCGAAGTCTAATTTCCAACTAAATAGTTTCTCTACTATGTTCTGTCTGCTTGTAAAATATTGTTCCAATACGAAATTTACGATTACTTAAAATTTTATAAATATCTTTTTTTAAAGGTTTTGCTTCTTTAATAGAGCATGACAATTGAGTACTAAAACAAATGTCAAGCTAAAGCAATTATTCATTATTAGAGCATTTATTTTATAATAATTATAAATGAGATTAATTCTGAAATATAAAAAATATCGATAAAATATTTTATAGATTATCATTAACTAACTGTTAATTTTTTATGCAAATATAAGTTTTAAAATATTAAAAAAATTATTTATATTCAAAAAATCAACTTCCTTAAAATAATTTTAATAAATTTGGACGAATCAAAATAGTTAAATAAAGATCAATAATATTTTAGTCAAAGGATTTAAAGAAAACCTTTCAGTTTAATATCCATTTGTTAGGTATTAGATAATTTTGAATTCACTTAGATCTGACTAATAAGAATAAAAAAGACATCTAGATAGACTGATAAGAATAAAAATACGCTCAAAATTGGGACCAGTTCCTCTAGGAAAATAATATTTTTATAATTAATCTGGTAACGATTTAAATTATTTTAAGTATTTTATATCTATATTTTAGATCGTCTGCTGAAAAAATAGATTTTTATATTTTTTATAAATTTGGTATGTATTCCTTATAATATTTCTATTTTGATCTTGAGTTGCTTATGCATTTGCAAAAATTGAGCTTAAACCACAATAAAATTAATCGACATTTCAAAAACATGTTGTAGAAAATGATATTTTTTTTATTTTTGATGAATATAATTAATAATTTAAAACTGCCTTTCTAAATAAAAATTCCAATATAATTAAGACGTGAAAAAAATTAATAGTATCAACATATGCATTAAAGAATTTTTAGTGATGTATCCATTTTTCAACCAAAATAAACCCAAATTTCTATCAATTGAATTAAAAAGACAGTCTTAGAAAATTGCTGTCAACTCACTAAGATCAGATAGCATTAGTAACAAAACACATTAAATTACATAAAATATCTCTTTTTAACGCATCTTTCATAATACATACATATACACAATACAGATAATCCAAGCTATAAGAAACCATTATATTTTATATATTATCTACTCTAACGTTTCCAAACTTTGCATCACACTTCAAAATTAAGTTTCTAAAATAGTTTCTAGTTTCAAAATTACTTTGACAATAAAGGAGAATCAACTTACTTGAGAAGTGCCCGCTCTCCAAAATAATCTCCTTTTCCGAGGGATCGTATCTCTTCTTCAACGTCTAATTTCATTCGGGTGACGATGACCTGAGAAAGACGATACTTCTTGATTATTTTATTCATAAAAGGGAGCTCTTTTCATTGTTTATGAAGAAAGTTGCTTAACTTTCTCGAAATTTATATTGCCAGTCAGCTAAGTCAACATCACTTACAATGACCGGCAAAAATATACATGAGCTTTTCCTTTTTTTAACATTTTCTATAATTTTGCTATGTTGGCGTTTTCAAAATATTTGCATTTTGTCTTTGAAAGGTTCTTTAATAGAAAGGAAAAATCATTTACCAGTGATACGGAGTACTATATATTTTATTCTAAAAATACATTGTTATTCTGAACTCTCACACAAATTCATAAATTGATCCTGAACAAGTGAATGAGAATAGTAATACGTCCTTTAGTCAGAAGAAATAAAAGGAAAAAAACACATTTCTTTTATCGTAAAATTTGAATTTGGTGGATACCTAAATAAATATGTCAAGCATCGGGGGATGGATTCTATCATTAAAACAGACATGTGTTAAGACAGTAATTAGAGTAATATTCAGGTAATTATTTGAATTTAATGAGTACCTAGCTGTTAGTGCAAATCACCAGTATTATTCTATGGATAAGAGGGTTGAATTAATTTAAGATGGTAATCAAAATAATCTTAAGCTAAGATAGTTATATGAATTTAGTGGTTATCCAATCGTTAGTACTAAGAATTAGTGTTATTCTATGGGATGCGTTACAAGGGTTATATTTCTTACATTACAAGGGTTGCTATCTCTTACAAGGGTTGCATTAATATACAATGGTAATCATAATAATCTTGAACAAAGATAGTTATATGAATTCAGTGGGTACCTAATGATAGTGCAACGTATGAGTACGATTCTATAGATAAGAGAGTTGCGTAAATCCAAGATAGTGATCAAAATAATCCTAAAACAAGACAGTTATATGACTTTAGTGGGTATCAAATTGATAGTGTCAGCAGCAAGTAATACTATAGTTAAAAGAGAAATGTGTTAAAGTAGTAATCATAATAATCTTAAGGTAAGATAGTTATAGGAATTTAATGAGTTACCTAATCATTAGTGCAAAGCAAAAGTATTATTCTTGGGTTATAAGGGTTGCGTTAATCTACAATGGTAATCAAAATAATCTTGAACAAAGATACTTATATGAATTCAGTAGATGCCTTATCGATAGTGCAACGCATGAGTATGATTCTATGATTAAGAGAGTTGCCAAGATAGTAATCAAAATCATCTTAAAGCAAGACAGTTCTATGAATTTATTGGGTACCTAATTGATAGTGTAAAGCAGTAAGTGATTCTATGGCTAAAAGAGAGATGCGTTAAGGTAGTAATCATAATAATCTTAAGGCAAGATATTTATATGAATTTAATGGCTATCTAATTGCTAGTGCAAAGCATCAGTATTACTCTATTGTTACAAGAGTTGCGTTAATCTAAGGTGATAATCAAAATAATCTTGAACAAAGATAGTTACATGAATTCAGTGGGTATTTAATTGATAGTGCAAAGCCCCAAGTGATTCTATGGTTAAAGGATAGTTACGTTAACATAGTAGTCGAGGTAACGGATTAGAGATACTTCGTCCTTCATTCAAGAACAGAGCTATTTAATAACATACGCCATAGTTTTTCTGTTTTAAGTAAACATTGTATTTATTTCAAAAAATTCTTTTTCTTTTATATATTATCAGAAATGGTTTTCTAAGTTGCTTTGCTTTGTACATCTACTCAGTTACGGATGTGAATATGTTCAGGGTAATTTATTGATTATTTTTAAATGTTGTGTGTCTGTTTGTTATTTTTATATATAATGATTGTTATCAAATTTTGTATCTTGGATGGCTAAAACATGCACCTCAGTGCAATTTCTAAACTTTTTTAATTACAACTAAATTTTGACATTTCGCACAACGATCAAAGCCATCATTCCACACAAAATGATTTTTATTTCGTTATTTAAAACTCAAAATTATTTTTCTCTTTGCAACAATTTTTGTTTCTTTACAAATTCTTCTAATTTAAATACATTATATGCTGTTGATGAAATGAAATAAAAATTGTTTTTCTGATTGTTACTATTATCTCATCATGGCTTTTTTACATTGCTAATTAATAAGTCGTCTCTGCATAAAAATAAGGCTTATTTTTTCATACTATGTAAGCTTCAGTAGGCAAAACCTTTCTTTAAATTTATAGTATTTACAGTGAAGGATTAATTTTAAAATCAAGGAATGTTATAAAATGTTGAAATAACACCAATTTCTAAATATTGTTATTCCTTCTTAAGATGTAAGTACAGGGTACACAAAAAAGTTCTTGCCGTTTTCAATGACCCAAAAGTACATGACATACAAACAGCTTAGCCTATTGTTAGTCCTCGAAGTAATCGTCATCGGCATGCAGCACCTTCTGCCAACGTGCCTCCAGTTGATCGATCCCCTTGCGGTAAAACTCGGGGGGGGGGGGCAAAGGAGTTAATGAGATCTTGGCGGACGGCAGCTTTATTGGTGAAGGATTTACCACGAAGATGATTGGAATGGAAGTGGTGATAATCTGATGGTTCAAGGTCAGGTGAATAAGGAAGATGGCACAAAGTCTCCCAACCAAGCCCCTGAATCGTATTACTGGCCACCCGAGCGACATGTGGCCTCGCGTTATCATGAAATAAAAGTACACCCTTTCGATTAACCAGTGCTGGCTCCTTCTGATGCGATGCATGTTGTACACGCTTCGAATACAGGTCCGCAGTGACCGTTTGACCCATTGGTAGCCACTTATAGGACTTCCAACAGCGCGTGAGGAACCCACTTTCTCAGCGTATACGTCTTACTTAAGCGATGCAGATGAAGTCTAACCGTTTCCCTGGAAGTGTTGAATTGTCTGGCAAGTTCGCCACACCTTTGACTGCTGTCCTCATTAGTGGCCACCTGCAAAGCTTCATCATCCAGAGCCTGTGGTCCTCCTGTTCGAGCTTTATCACAGAGGGACATATCTGCCGACCCGAGTTTTTGAAACCAATGCCTTTCAGTACGTTCATTGACATCACTATCTCCAAACGACTTGACGCTGCGGCTGATATGCCCACTTTGAAGCCGTAAAATAAACAACCCCGAATGATCTGGTGTTATATTATGCAAAGAAGTCATTGAAACCAAGTTACAGAAGATATTTAATTTTTACTTCTGTCAAAACCATTAACCCTAGCGAACCAAGACTACTACTTGAAATATAAAAAAGAAATAAAGCCATAAGAATTGATTAAAGTTGAGTGAAAAAGATCTGATAGAATGTATGAAATAAACATACCTTTCCTTTAGCAATATTTTAACTTGGTATTGCACACAACGTATCAACGGGAAATTTAATTATTAATGTTCTTAAGCAATATAAATCCAATAAATTTAGTCTTTAATATTTCTATACAATTCAAAATGAAAAAAATAGCAATATTACAACAATAATAAATAAATAATAATAACAAATAGCAAACAAAATAACAAATGATAACAAATAAATAACAATTAAACAAATAATAAATTTAGTCTTTAATATTTCTACACAATTCAAAATAAAAGAAAAAAAAACTTTTTTTCTATTTTTTTAAAAAAAACTTTAAACTTTCGACTAAAAAGATGTCATAGTATACAGACAAAATTGTATTGAAGAAATACCATTATAAAATATTCTTTTATAAGAAAAACATTGCATTATACATTTAATTAACTATCAAAGTTTAAAGCTTTTAAAAAAATTTAAATGAAATCTGCTATGCATATTTCAATGTATCATGTCCGAGCATCATTTCTTTAACAGCCCAATCACCACGTGCTCGTGCAAGTTAAATTGTAATTTTTATTCATTTTAATTGTTTCATTGAATTAGTCACTTTAATATTGCAAACGATCCAAAAACACTTTGTCTCGCATTTATTGTTTATAAAAATATATCACATTTCCTTTTTATTTTATTTCATATAATCACGTGCTCAAAATTACACTTTTATGGGTTTTATTTGCTGTAGTCATTAACCTACTTTTTTTAATCAGAGCTTTTGTAAAGGCAATGGCAACACGTTATTGAAAACTGATTTTTTTTGAGAAACTCGTGCAGATAATAAAATTTTTATTTTTCGCCTACGGAATTTTATTGACGTCCGATATCCACATTCACAAAATAATATCATGTTCTGACTTAATAATAATATATTTTCAAGAGATTCAGGTTTCAACAAATTATCATTTCCAGTGTAATGAATACGTCTCACATCTCAGCCATATCATCTACCCCGAAAGAAAACAAATGCATTATCTCTTAAACAAATATCAAGACACGGTACTTTACGTCTTTGTATCAAACACGAAACAAGAATACATCAACCCATACAAGATAAACTTTCTTATATTGTCGTATAAAAGAAACTGACAGGTTTCGTCGTATCATTTATTTCCTCAGAAGCCTCTCTTATTGTATTTTCTGAGAGCTATATTCTTCGAGTTTTTGTTCCAAGCTTCCTTATTTCTTCTTTTCCTATTCTATTTTTAAAAAATGCCTAATATTTCGTAATAATTGTGTTATCTCTTATTCTGAAGGAGTTCTGTAAGATATATCTTCCTTTTTTGATAAGCTTTGTCAGTTCTTTCTTCGCATCTTAGTCTGCTGTTTATTCTATAAAAAAAGCGTAACAAAACGTGCATCTCGATAAAAGATATATCTACGGCTTCTATAATGGAAATATCATTATATATTTATGTCTGTCCTGTACGTAGCTTTCTCTGTTATTTTATAGTAGGATCTAGTAGCTCCCATGTAACTAGTTTTTTATGTCAGCAAGCAGTTATTAATGTTTTCAAACATATCCCATTTCTATTATATACAGGGTGTCCAAAAAGTTCCCGTACTGATGATTTCTGAATTTATTTTACAAAAACAATAGGTTTAAAAAGAATTATTTTTGTGCCAATGATAAAAAGCACTTTTAACATAACTAAGGAAAAAATACTGATCTTATATTTATAATAAATGCTCAAAATGTCCACCCTGTTCTTGGAGACAAAGCTGAACTCGTTTGCGCATGTTTTTTGAAATGCGTTTTAACATGCGAGGAGAGATTTCTTGTATCCTTTTGGGTAATTGCGATTTTCAAATCATCTATTGTTTGAGGATCACCTTCATAAATTTTGTCCTTTAAATATCCCCACAGAAAAAGGTCCGGGATGGTCAGATCAGGGAATCGCGGTGGCCAAAGATGTTTTGAGGTAAGTCGATCGCCGAAAAAAGCTTCAAGCATGTCCATGGTTTCATTACTCGTATGGCAAAATTTAATATACTTGAAAAAAAATCATGGAAAATGATTTTTTAAATTTGGAGTACGGAACTTTTTGGACACTCTGTATTATACAAGTATGAATCTAGTAATTGGAAATAAAAAAAAACAATAAAACAAAGTTCTTTTTTTAAAAAAAAAACTTAATAATTTTTTTTATTTTTACGGTCAATGCAGTGATAGCGGTGTTGTATGATTAAAATAGCAAAAAGGAACAGCTAAATAAAATTAATTACAGCGTTTTATTATGATTAAATAATAATGGGTTTGAAAATGTCAAAACGAGCTAAAATAAAACAAATTTGAGGGAGTAATTAGCGAAAAATAAGTTAGTTCATATAAATTTAATTTAAGAATATTTCCAAAAGATTCTTTCCATAAAAAGAAAAAATATACGGAAAAATCTGAAAAATAATCTGGAAGCAAAACAATAACATTAGCAATAATTGTGAGTGCTAAATTACAACTATTTGTTCAAAAAAATATTATTTTTATTCATCCATAACATATTTAACTTCATAACTAAGTAATTTATGCATAAAAAGGATGTATTTATGTATGTGCATACTTGCATAACAGAGTATGTCTACAGCATACAGATAAATTGATTGCAGTGACAGTCGTAAAATTTAGCGTAGTTGTAATTGTAATGAAAGTTTCATTGAGAATTTTTAAAGTTTCATTGAGAATTTTTAAAATATAATGTTGAATTTTTTTTATTTCACTTTTGTGTTGCTTTTGATGAATTTATTGCACTTATTTGTCCATAGAGTAATGTAAAAAATTGCGCCTACGAATAAATATTTAATTGTCGTTTTAATGAAATTTTTTCTTTGGTCCTCTGATATAAATTGATGAATTCTGAGAGAGTTTTAACAACTAACCACTTTTCGGGAGAGTTTCAGAAATACGCTGCTCAAAACAATTAAAGGAAATTGTGATTGTGGGTTGGTCTTGCGCCTGGAAAATTGTTTGAATGATTGATACATTAACGATACATAGTACGTTACATGAAATAAAAATGGCATTTGTTTGACAAAAAAATGCATTGTATTGAGCACTGTATAAAAGGAAAAACACACACACACAATTTGTTCATATGTGAAAAACCAGTTAAAAAATGCTTCTTTAAAAGAAAATTTTAGAAGCTGGTATGGTTTCCCTGGACGGCCAGCAAAGTTGAACACCTTTAAGACGCGAGGTCTATCGGAGGCAATTAATGAGAAGCTGGCTTATTCTGTCCCTCTCCACCAAAAAAACTCTGTTGTTGTGTTGTGACTAATGGCACTTGCCATGGACAAGCCTCCGCTGATACGATCAACAGATTTTAAACCAAAGAAATGCGTCTCTTTGTTTTACAAGTAGCGCCATCTAAAGCCAAGAGTACTACTTAACTACGCACGCGTCACAACCCTTTTTAGGGGATGGACTACATTCATGCAAATTCATTCATTCACCTCAGATAGTAATTTAGACCTAGAACAGAGAACGATCACCTCTAACTCAGTACACCAAGTGATATTACCCTTGTTTTGGAGGACTGCGATCACGAATAGATTTAGCGAGAGCCAGTCGCCACACACTCGGTGAATATTTTGGCCGGTGAGTTTCGAACTCGTAACCTAAGGATTAAGATTCCAAATCTCTACCAACCAGGTCATCCCAGTTCTTATAGAGTTTGTGGGGAGGTTAGGCGTCCAGATGTTGTCTGCCTACAATATCCCAAACATGTTCCTTTGGGTTCATGTCCGGAAAAACGCTTGTAAATTCAAGATGATTTCTTTTACCAGAAGGAAATCATTCATCAAGTTAGCATGATGTGACCTGCAATCTTCGCCCACTAAAATGAAGTCATCTTCAAGAGGTTTCAGGATCTCATCTCTGTATTGGCGATTGGTGAGAGCTCCATTTTGAATGATATGGAGATCGATGCATTCGTCAATGGTGATGCTATCATAGAATATCCTCCCCTCTACGGTGAATTCTTTTATTTTCGTGAACGAATGCTGGAGTGTTTCTAATGCCACGTTTCCCCCAGATGAAAATACGCCAATTATCAGGATAAACAGAGAAACGGACTCTTCACAGAAAAGAATATTGCACCTTTCATTTTTCCTCCAGTATACATGCTCTGTTTCCCTCACCCTGCGAGCGCAAATGATGGCTTACTGTTAACATAACACACATCATTTTCCGGCGAGCATGCAAGACTACTGTGTGAAGACGGTTTCGGAAGATTATATTGAAACAGTGGTGCTAGTTTCCAAGCAAAGGTTTTGTTGGAAAAGAATGTCATTCATAATTCGGTGTCTCCGAGCCGTTAGTGTTAAATAACGGTCTTCATCGGGCATTGTTACACATCTACGCCTTTGCTCTGATCTTCGGCCTGCGTCTCCAATAAGCAGTTTTTGATCCTGGAAATCACACTCTCTAAAACTCCAATGACTTCTGCTAATTCGGCTTATGTTTGGTCTTCCTCTACACGCACTTACTGACAGTCGATCATTCTTTTCCTATTTGTTTTACATTAAGTTGAAAGCCAAATCAAATTCGTTCCCACTAAACCATTATCTTCGCCATCAAACTCAAACTCTATCTACTACGAAGTTTGAAAATAGGATAAATTTGTATTTGTGAATCTCCTCTTCCATTTTATGCAAAAATGTATGTACCGTTATATAATCCTTTAATTGTTTCGAGTAGTGCAGAATCCAGAATTTTGCATACACCATTCTAGACCACTTAACTTTCTTAAATTATTCCTAAATATTTATTTAAAAAACATCTTTTAACCTAAGCATTAATGATTAAAATAGTTCCGTTGTTTGAATTTAACTTATTTTCCAAATCAATTCGAAGATTTTTATTTCGTTAATTCATTCAGCGAAAAATATAAGGATTTTCCTTGGAACAATTTTATTTTTTCTTTTATTTAACACTAAAGTTACCACGAGTGGGTCAAATGACCCGTTTCCAATGGCAATTAAAATGGATAGATGAATCGCCGGTAGGTTTAGTGTTAATAAGAGGCCTTATTGGAAAACGGATGATCATGAAAATTTATGCTTATAAAATGTTTATGAGGACGCAAAATAAGGCAGAATATCTCAATCCTCTTTTCGCAGCAGCCTGAAGTTTGTATTCTTTACGTTTGAATTGCCAGAAAACAACGAAATTTAGTCTGGGGTTCATAATGCGAGCAAAATACGTTTCAGTTATGCGATTTCAAATATAGATTGAAATAAAAAAAAGGTTCATTATAATGTTATTGAGAAATTAAGGACCAACAAACGTCCAGCACGAAGAAACACGATTAGTTGTCCTAGTATAAGGGTAAGCGTCCTGGTATAAGGGTAATCTGTCTTTCCCGTGAAGTCGACGTCCCAGGTTCAAGTCCCGGTCATTGCACGGTTGTTCTTCTGTGTCCTATCTGTAAGGTGTGTGATTGTGGCTCCCTGTAAAAAAGAGCTGCACAAGCAAATGTGAGGAGTGAGTAGCAAAAGTCGAACTTTTAGCCCTAGTTGGCGCTACTACAAAACAAGAGACGCTGGTTAAGCCTAAATCGTTGTCTCCTTCAGCGAGCTTATCCACGGCAAATGCCATAAGAAGCACCAAACAACAACCGCATTTTAAAATTATAATAAATTGATTTCGCAAATGGCGTGATATATTTTATGAAACGAATAGCTGTCTTTCTTTTTGATAGTAATATATATTTCAAGTTCAAATGAAAAAGAAATTGTTTGTACTATGGTAAGGCAATAAAAAAATACAAGACTCTTTCAAAAACATTTTTAATACTGAAAAAATCCTATTTTAATCATAATAGTCAGTTACATGTGGGTGTTTTACAAAAAATGCTTACACGTAACTGACCATCCTTGATTAAAAAGATCTAAAGAACACATGTATCAATATCTGATACAAATGTAAAAATCAAAGGACATATTGTTTGTTACATTTGTATCACATATTGTTAAATTACATTTAAATGGCTATAAAATATATTTCTGAGACGGCATTGTTGGTTTATAGAATTTTTTTTACTTTGTTTTAATTACACTTTAATTTACAGCATAATATGCTTTAATAGATCATATATATTTATATGCGAAAATTATAAAATAAAGAGTGTCATTTCTATATATATTCATTAATTATTTCAAAGATAAACAAATATAGAGTATGCTTTTCCATAATATCCTTTCAGTTGTATTCTTGTTAAAATAAATTATTTTCATAAATTAGGAAAATTAAGAAAGTGTTTCTAATAGCATGACAGTTTTTTTTTATCTTAATTTCTTTTGGTACTTTTCCGTTAGCCGAGTGGCAGCGAAAAATCGTCAAGAAATATGACGGAACTCTACATTATTTAGCGATTTTCCAATGCCACCTGGCTAACGGAAAATGAACTTTCTGTTAAAGTATCAACTATTAAAGCTATTAAAATGAAATTGAATAAATTTATACAAATTCTTACTTTTCCTTTGCTGATGATGAAGAATGTGTCTCCATTTACACCTTCCCGTATTATGTATTCTCCGGACGGAAAAAACTCCTGCAAAAAAATGCGCAAATAATTTATATAGTTCTAGAATTTATTCAATAAAATCAATCAGTATATATTTGAATTTGTAAAATTCAATAGATTTCCACAAGTTTAGAAAAACATTTCGAATTTCGAAATATTTCACTGTACATTTCTAATGGAACAATTATATTTTGTAGAAAAATTCAAATAAAGTTTGCCAATTTGTTATCTGACATTCAGGAATGGTTTATGTAGTAAATTATACAATCCAAATGCATGCTTGTGTTTAAAATCGTCTTTACTGTGTTTTTTTTTTGAGATTTTAGATGAATGTTATTTATTAAATGAGGTATGCATTTATCCCTGTGATATCATAATTGATATAGAAAAATATATTCTTACGGTCTTAATTTACTCGTATTTTTATCTCGTTAAATTGTTCGTAACGTAATCAATGCAACAAAACAAAAGGATGAGCATTTGTGAAAAGCCGGAATAAAAAATTGAACGATCAACGAACTGCGAATCTAAAACTTTATAGTCTTTCCAAGAAATTTATTCAAACATTCTAAACAACTTTTTAATTATTTTCAAACTTATTCTTTTTAATGCAAAACAGGCAGTTGTATAAAACAAATGAATCATTATTTGGAAAAAATGCAAACTTTTCTTTACAGATCTTGTTAGGATATTTTATTAATTTATTTATTTTTGTACAAGTCCATAATTGTTTTTTTTTTCCTGCTTTGAATAAAAATAAAGAAAAAAAATGTTAGAAGATTTCTTTCTCTCGCCGACAGTAAAATCTCAGCTACTTTTTTATGGCCTAAAGTTTTAGGACTTAAAATTCTAAATTTTCTTTTTCCGTAAGTTTATAAGGAACAAGATTTGAATTTTTGTTTCTTTTTCTTTACTGAACTTTCATTCTAAACAAATAGTTCCTCACTCAATAAAAAATTAAATTTTACCCCTAAACTTTTTGATAATTGTATATATATAATAAATGCTTTATAATTTATATGAAGAAAAAACAAATTCGATGAATCAGAATTGATCGCTTTTAGTTCATTTTTTTCAGTTTAACGATTATTATATTGGATTGAATACGAATTATTAATGTCATTAATTATAATTAATGACATTAATAATTCGTGTTCAGTCTACACATAATAATTCGTGTTCAGTCTTCAGTCTACACATTTTCCATACATTTTGAAAGTAAACAGTGCAAAAAGAATGAAAAATTAATTTATCATGTATCAGATTAAATATTTCTGCAATGAATGTTCCATTACATTTGATAGCATTTTTTATAAATATTTAACAGGTTAATCTCCACATAAGATAATTGTGCCTCCCTTGTAATACCTATTCAAACTTTATGAATCACACATACTTAAAGTATTTTCATGTACAATGGTTAATTGTTTTCACACCAGTTACCTCCTTGTCTAAGAGTATCTTATAATTTACAATTAAAGAATTAAATTATAGAGACATTTAAATTATAGCGAAGTATAACATTAAGGCAATAACATTAAAGGAAACAAGAAGATAAATCGTACTTGCATTGAAGTTAAATTTGTTGAAGCCTATTAAGGCAAAGAAGGTGAAAACTTTTGATTCTGTAGGCTGTTGTAGTGACTATATAATTTCTTCCTGCTTTATTATAATCTCTGTTTTATATTTCTAACAAAATCAGCCTGTGATAAGCTACCTGTGACAGTAACAAAAGTTAGTTAATTCTGCTATGCATATTTCAATGTATCATGTCAGAACATCATTTCTTGGACGGCCAAGCACCACGTGCTCGTGCAAGTTAAATTACATTTTTATTCATTTTAATTGTTTCATTGAATGAGTCACTTTTGTATTGGAAACGATCATAAAAAATCTTTGTCTCGCATTTATTGTTTAAAAAAATATCACATTTCCTAGTTATTTCATTTCATATAATCATGTGCTCAAAATGACATTTTTCTAGGTTTTATTTATTGTAGTCATTAACTTATTTTTTTAAATTAGAGCTTTTGTAAATGCAATGGCAACGCGTTATTTAAAGCTGATTTTCTTTAATGCTCGGGCATATAATAAAATTTCAATTTTTCGCCTGCGGATTTTTGTTGACGTCCCAACCTCATCCCAAACTAATCATGTTCTGACATGATAAAAAAAGAAATAAAAACATGCATTTGCTAAAGGTAGTGGACATTTTATATATAGGCAACTAAGTTTATTAGGTATCTTGTGGTTTTCATAAAAGCTATGAATTTTTTGAAAAAATTATCCAATATTATGGAAAAAAGTGAACTATCTCCCAAAATCAATTTGGTTTATTTCCTATTTAATATCTGCACCTAAAAAATTGGTAAATCCGTGATTGAATTCAACATATTAAATAATAAAATAAAAACTCACAGACAATAAAATCGTAATAAAAAGAATACGATTTATTAAGAAATCTAATTTTTAACTATACACAATCTATTTATACAAATAGTTAATGTCGATGAATATAAAAGATGGAATAGGGTTTCTATTGAACCTATATTTTTATTAATCACACAAAAAAATTAAACTCATAATATACTTTTCAAACTAGAAGTATATGCTTAGTTGTGATTTAGAAAAAGCAATAAGCATCCATAAATTGGACTCACATAGTTTAATGGTGATTAGGTTTTATTCGCTTTTGGAGAATTATTCATCAAATTTCCATTAGAGAAAATACAAGGAAGCTTTATGTGTGGAATTCCATTGCCAGCGAATTTAATGAAGACAAAAATCGAATGCAAGGAAAAAATATATTGCAAAATACTGACGAATATCTTTATAATTTGTTGGCCTTTGGGAATCCTGCAGCATTTTGAGTATTTATATATAACAGCAATATCTCTATTCTAGCATGTCAAACAGTTGAATGACTGTTTAAAGAGTTAAAACAAAAATTGAAAAACTAGAAATGATCTACTTAAATTATAAATATTTGCTCTGTTACTTTTTTTCAAATTTATGGGTTAGTTTTATTTTTTATTAGATTCTTAACTAAAACAAATAATACTAAAAAAATCAAGTCAGTTCCGACTTAGGTCAGCAAAGAAAAATTTCATTTTAAATACTTTTTATTGAATGATTACAATTAATATAAATAATTTATCAAAAAATTATTGATTTTCGTGAGAATGGAACTCGCATTCTGCAATTTCACGTTAAAAACACTGAAATCCTTGCATTTTACCGATTCAGCTATTACCTTTTGATTCCATTTCTCATTATAAACTGCTAAAACTTTATTTAAAATATTAAAAATTAATTAATGAATTAATATTTGAAAAAAATATTAACGTCAAGTGTCATCCAGTACCAGTTAAAAAATATGTATTTGAACTTGAGTGGATGAATAACAAGTAATATAAAAACAATTCCTACTTAGATCAACAGAGAAGAATTTTATTTTTTATTAAATAATTACAATAGTAGTTGTTTTTCTCGTGTTCTGCTTCACAGTGCAAGTAGTGATACAGTTGCTTCTGAGAGTATGGAACCCCGAACACCCTAGACCAGAAGTCTGACTTCTAGCTCACATACGTCACAAACCCTTTTTACGAGGTGACCTTCATTCATTCATCCACAGATCGTAATTGAGATATGGAACAGAGAACGATCACCTCTGAACCACTACCCCCAAAGGTATTAATCTCGAGATTGAGGACATGGTGACCAAGACTGATTTACCCTTTACCACACTTGCACACACGCATATGCACACGCAGGGAGAGTCTTCGGGTAGTCGGTTCGAACTCGCAGCCCAAGGGATGCGAATTCAATGCCCTGCCAACCAGGCTATTCTGGACTAATAATTACAATTAGTATAAATAATTGATAAAAAAATTATACTAGTTTTGAATTTTCAATACCAATTTCTGTTTTAAATCCATTTGAGGAAACGAAAAATACATGAATTTTCAACGCTAGTTGAGGTAACATAATAGATTTTAGAAATTTTTCATTTTCTTTATTATTTATAATTTAATTCGAAAGTACTTCAAAATTATTCCGAAAAATTGATTAGTTAACAAAGTTTGATTTTAAATGCATCAAACATTATGAAAATAAATAGAATCGTTTGAAATAATCCTCCGGAAACATGTTAAGCCTAACCTCATTAGCGTGGGGGAAAACAAGCTGAATTTCTTACTTATTTGGAAATGGGTAAATGAAGAGTTTTGATGAAAAAGTTAGTTTTTAATTAATTAATAATCATTAATGATTGATATATGAAATAACTGTAGTAGCATCAAATGTCATGCAAGTTTTGAGTGGAACTTGTGTCAACTTGAGTGGATAAAAAAAGTATTTTATTAACGATTAAAAATTTATATATATATATATATATATATATATATATATATATATATATATATATATATATATATATAAAATAAGGAAAGTGTGAGCTAATATTAGAAATTAAAAGAGTATTTTATTAACGATTGAAAATTTAAACAAGATATATGTAAATATATAGGGAGAGTATAAACTAATAGTAGGAATTAAAAAACAATTAGCAAGAAACATCTACATACAAATGCCATTCAAATGTGTTACGTGAATTATCTGGTAAACATTATAAAATGTTAAAGTTTCCGTAATGCTACTAAGTAACAATTAAACCGTACTCTTATTCTTACAATTTCAAGTAAGTATATATTTCATAACATGAAAACGAATTAAAATACATTTACTTATATCTTTCCGAGCTTATAAGATAAATCAAATATCTACATAACTATAATTCAGAAATATTTTTGCTACTAAACTATAATTTAATCTTTACACCCAACCTTATAATTTCGTGTAGGTGTATATTCAATAACATGAAAATTACACAAACTAAAAATAAAACATTCAATTTGATTATTTCCTGTCTTAAAAGTAAAATCAGATATTTACGCAATTATACTTCTGAAATATTTTCTTCGGCAAATATTAGTTTTAGGGTAGAAATATTAATAGCTTCCTTGTAACAAATCGATTATCTAAGATATGTTGGGGCTTTAGTTGATGGTACCTTTTATAAACACCATTTTTTTACCTATCGATCGATTAATTGCCGAAACAATTACTTGCTTTTAGGTCTCGAAACCAATTTCCTGTTTGTCAATTCCGAAAAGTATGAATGGAGTGAAGTAATGTAAATGAACTGCAACTATTGGACCATATTAAACAATACTTGTCATCAGTTATAATAGACAACTTGAATTCACTAGAAAGCAAGCCATTTGATTGCGTCTTTTGTTCCATTCTAAATTCCCTGTCAGATACGCTCATAATGAGAAAGCAGACAATGGTTCACATTTGACTTCAGTTCTTTCGATGTACAACGTTTGTTATGTGGATATATACCGATTTGTGAAATAGCAAATTGCTACTTAGAGAAAAGAACCGGAGTTGAATATTAATCCTTTACAATAAAGCTTTATTTTAAGTGTATTTTGACTCTTAAAGCATATATTAAATCGTATCCTATTAGGATATACGAATTATATTCAAAAATATTTTAGACTACACTATTTTATTTCCATGTTGATTGCATGTACCATTTGATAATTCGATAAAGCATCCGTGTTTATTTCTTCTCTTTTAAATTTTTGTAATATATTTCTTTTTGTTGAAAGAGAATATATTTTTAATATTAATAATTTATTCTGAGTTACTTTATAGAATTTGTATAAATAGATTTAATGTTATGAAAAACTTTCAGTAAACAATGATTTAATTCATGTTTATAAAGATATAATTTCGCATTTAACTTCTTATTATCTTTTTAATATTCTTGAAGGACATTAATTGTGTCATTTTGTGTCAATAAAAAAAATTGTAGTTATAGCACTTAAAAATAAATTAATTAATTAATTTAATCAGATTTTAATTTTATAAGAATTTTATGTTGAATTTGAGAAAAATCTATATAATCGATAATTATATAATGAAATATTTATTAACAATTCGAAATCAGACAATATGCCGAATGAAAGATTCTAATTTTAGCCCACTAATAAAAGTGTATTTTTAAAAATAATATTTATTCAACTTTTGAAGTAATTTTCAAATGGTAATATCAAATTTTATGCATATTTGTCCCAATAATATCCTTTTCCCTTTTTACAATTTCTTAGCAAAAAACGAAAGCAAAATTTTATATTATTTTCTTGAATTTCTTTGTAGTAAATTAAATTTTAAATGTGGATTTTTTGCATTAGTTTGTTCAGGTCTGACCACCATCTTCCACATGAAATAAAAATGTATAGTATCAGAGAATAAACGAATACATCTCAATTAATTATCAGCACAAGATGAATTAGTTATTTATCAACACAAAGTAAATCAATTATTTATCAACGCAAAGTGAATTAATTATTTATCAACTCAAAGTCAATTATTTATCAACAGAAATGGAATCAATTATTTATCAACACAAAGTGAAGCAATTATTTATCTACATAACGTGAATTAATTATTTATCAACACAAATTAAATCAATTATTTATCAACAGAAATGGAATCAATTATTTATCAACACAAAGTGAAGCAATTATTTATCTACATAACGTGAATTAATTATTTATCAATACAAATTCAATCAATTATTTATCAACACAAGGCGAATTAGTTATTTATCAACATAAATTAAATCAATTATTTATCAACTCAAAATAATCAGGAATTACCAACACAGAGTGAATTAAAAGTTTTCTGATTGTTCCATTAAAGAAATGGAACAATAAGAACATTTTTAATAATTGTATTTATCTTCTTTATTGTTATATTAGTTTTTATTATCCCAAAAGTAACTTCAAGTGAGTACTAAACTTTTTAAATTTTTCCGAGCAATGAGTTTCAACAATTTTATAAATAATTTGAATAACATTTCATTCTCTTTTTTCGAAAGCTATAAAAAATGAACTTTTAATAGCTTTTATCGTCTTGTAAATTTTTTAAAGAGCTAAGTGCTTCATTTATTTATTAAAAAAGCATCACTTTTTTATTATTTTTAAGTCAAACTCGGTTTTTTGTCGTAAGGTATAAAGCATATTGCATAATTTGTATTGCTTTTTATTCTCTAAAAAACCTTCAAGTGCCGTTATCGTGGGAGGAAAATGCATTACATTCAATATTTTCCCTTCATAGATTTTTTATACAATACTTCACAATAAAGTAATAAAAAATAAGGGAAAATATCAATAAAGAATGCTTGAAGGCAGATTTTTTAAACGAGTTATGTAATAAAAAAGATATGACAGGAATAAAAACTATCATTTGCACCATAAACTAGATTTATTTTTTGTTTGATTTTCTAAATATATTAAACTGTATTAAATCCATAAATTTCAAACGAAAAACAAAATATGATTTTAAAAAATCAATAAATTGTAATTAAAAAAAACATAAAGGTATAGAATAACTTCGTGTATTTCAGTTAATAGATTCATTTATGTATCTCACTTAGCATTTGTTTAAGTTTTAGTTTTTTATAATTTGTTTCATTTGGCATAAAATTAATATTAAAAAGTTATAATTTCCAAATAAATAAAGTCGCAGGGGAACTTTTAGAAATAAATTATCCTTTATTTCCCTCTAGAAAAATACAAAAAAAGAACTTTCTCATTTATAAGAAATTCAAAAAGTTATTAATTTTGAGTATGATTACAGTACTTTTTATTATCATATATAAATATCCTTAATAACTTACGAATGATTAGAAAATAATTATTAGAATATTCTGATATTAAAAAAATACGTTATGTAAATAATGCATCATGATTGTAAATATTGTCTCAATGAAAACACCAATTATTTTTATTACTTTATCATAATAATGTTAAAAACTCTGGTGCATTATGTGAATTACGAAAAAGAAATCCTTTTTTTATTTCTTTCTATATTTACACAAAATGATAAAATATTGTGCAAATACGATTTTTAAAAAAATAGAAATTGCAATTAAGAAGAAAATACGATAAAAAATAGAAATTGCAATTAAAAAGAAAATACGATAAAAAAAATAGAAATTGCAATCAAGCGTTGCTTATCTTCCGACTTTAACGGAACGTCAACATAAACGTTTCATTGTTAGTTTTATTTAAGGACAAAAGTTTTGGGGGGTTTGAGTACAGCTTAAAGTATATAAATTCGGAGCGAAAACTTAGCTTTGCTATTGGAAATTAGTACTTTTTCGTTAACTATGCGCCAGCGAAAAATAGTCAAAGAAATTTGGTGGAATTCTATATTTTTGCAAATTTTCCACTTCACTTGAAAATCACTGTAAGAAATTTGGTGGAATTCCATATTTTTGGCGATTTTTCCCTTTATAATCACTGTAAGAAATTTGGCAGAATTTTAAATTTTTGGCGATTTTTCTCTTTATAATCACTGTAAGAAATTTGGCAGAATTTATATTTTTAGCGATTTTTCACAAAATAATCATTATAAGAAACTTGGCGGAATCTATATTTTGGCGATTTTTCACTTTTTAATCAATGTAAGAAATTTGTTAAAATTCTACATTATTTGCTGTTGCACGGCTAGCGGAAAAGTATCTGGAAATCGAAAAACATAAATTTTATGAACGATATATATTTATTTCATACTACATACACATTCGTGTATTCCAAATTTTCCATATTGATTTTTTGCAGTATTTTGTATATAAAGTGTTGTAAAGCAACACTTATTCGTTTCTTTAAAAAAATTAAATGAACTGCAATGCGATCATCTGCACAGTTTCAATAAAATAATTTTATTCATTATTCGTCCATTTCTTTCATTCACAAAAAAAAACCTGAAATCTAACTATAAAAAAAATTGCATTATGCCATTACTTATCTTTCAATTAAATTTTAACCAAACTAAATTACTATCGATGAATCATTTATTCTAAAGAATTCTAGAATATTATGCTTCGAACACTAATTATTTCAGCAAAATAAATTGGTAACAGATTCCCGTCAATAAGTTTTTACCATTTTTTGTCTCAAACAGCCAAACTTGCAGAGTGTCAAATAATAATTATACTACTTTCCTCTAATTCATTTTTAAATGATTTCTTTCTAGTACATTATTAACACACTTTTTCAACTAGTAAGTAAATTCTCATTAATTTGGTTGCTGAAATTCATTTTTATCAAAGCTTTCTTTTTCTCATACAGCAAGAAATTCTTTTAAAGCTATTTTTCGCATTTTTGTCAGCATTTAATATCTTTCTCTATTCCTTCCAGAAATAAGTAACATTTACTTTTTAAACTTTTCTTTATAATTTCTTCTCTCTATGTTTCATTCGGTTTTCCAGCGGCGTTTTTCTACCACCTCAACAAACTTTTTGTAGAAGTTGCTGACAAGTGATTTACATTTTTGAAGTGCAACCTCAAAACATATTTGGGCTCAACTTTTTTAATAAAAAGGGGGAAGAAGAGAAAGTTAACTGGAACTTTTAGATCACAGATTCTCTTTTAAGTATTTTTGTTTCTTCAAGTATTTGTATATATCGTGTGAAAATGTATGGAAGGATTTTTTTTTGGAATCTAAATACCAATTTAGAAAAAAAAAGTATTGAAATTAATTTTTATTTTTATCTTTTTGGTTTAATTTTTAAAACTATTAAAGAAGAAAATTAAACAAGTGGTAGTTGTTTTTACGGAATTTTCACCCATATTTCCTATTAAAAATATTCCCCCCTCTCCGTATATAAATTGAGGATTTTAAAGAGTGTAGTAATATGCCACAAAAGTCTTCTTTTTATATTTAAATTTTGGTATATGGTCATTTTTGCTTTATACTATAGTGAAATAAACAGACAATTCTTGATGGACGTAGTAACGAATTTTAGTGCATTGTGGCTCTAATTATTGTCTAGTAATGACCAAACTTAGCTATTAAGTTTCATATTTTTGCTTTTATTAATAATATACTATAGTTAATTTTTTAAAAAATATATTTTACTTTCTTAATTTATTTTGTAATTTACATATCACAGGAAAAATAATCAAAATAATGAAACTTTAGAGAATTAACTATAATTATTGGTTAGTTATATCCTTACTGAAAAATATAAGCATCTCATTTTTATTTAAAAAATATAAAGAAGTAATTAAAATTTAATTGATATAACATTAAAATTTGTTACTTTACTGAGCCTATAAGTTGCATATGATATGGCTATTTAAAGAATAATTAATATTCCAATATGTCATAAAAAGTAAACACTTAACTATCAATATCGAAAACTTTGATTCTTCAGATTTGCTTATTTGACAATTAAGCCAATAAAGTCACTTAATCGACCCGCCTGCTGCCATAGGCGGCCACCTAGTCTGTCAAGCCAACTATTTTGCCTTTTTTCTAACCAATTAATATCAAAATTTGGTGTTTCTCCAGACTTGCTTATTTGTCAACCAGGCCAGTCAGCATAATCTTTTAGTTAACCTGCGTACAGATAAGGATTTTTTCCTTTCAAACAGATATTAAAAGTTCGCAGAAAACTACAACTTTAAAGAGAAAAGTATTTAAATTTCCTTTATCTATGCCATACATTTCTAATTGAATCTATCTAATTACGTATATCATTCAAAATGTATGAAATCATGTGTAAAGAAAGACAAACGGTGTATCCATTAACGATGTCATTAAAAATGTATGAACTCATGTGTAAAGAAAGACAAACGGTGTATCCATTAACGGATGTCATTCAAAACGTATGAAC
>JAOUZG010019115.1:3629409-3655003 GCA_026289955.1 Argiope argentata
CTTCAGGAAAGCATCTCATCCTCATTTCGAGGTGGGAGTAACCTTCAAGTAAACATCTCATCCTCATTTCGAGGTGGGAGTAACCTTCAGTCAAGATTCAAATAAATAATAAAAACAAGATTCCTCAATAAATGAGTGTTTTTAAATTTTAGCCCACTTTCAAAGTCTTGGCAATATTGGCAATTCAACACCTTGCCTTTTTTAAAAATTATGATTAAAGAAACTTGACCGGAGAGTACTAAAGCCGAATAGTTGAGAATTGGTTACTCAGGGGTTTACTGTATACAGTGTACTCTTGAGATAAAAGAATGGGTAGATGACCTTGATGAATTATTAAAGAATTATGAATCTTCGTATGAAATAAAACTCTTTGAAATTGGTGGTATGGTTTTGAATGAATGAATCTTTCATGGATTTCCTACATAGAAGCTATAATAAAGTAGTGTTTCTAATACTTTTTTTTTCAAAAATCAGTGAATGGTAAGAGGGTTATTAATCATTTATGTTGTTGTTGTTACTAATGGCACTTGCCATGGACGAGCCCCCCACTGATACAGCAGTAGATTTAAGCCGGAAGGAGCGTCTCTTATTTTTGAAATAGCGCCAAATAGGGTCAAGAATACGACTCACCATATTTGCTTGCTCAGCCCCTTTTTACAGGGGGGCACAGTCACACATCTTACAGATAGCACACAGAAGAACAACCATGTCCGAACAAGGACTCGAACCCGGGACTCCCGTAACAAGAGGAAGACGTGCTACCTCTGTGCCAGAAAGACGGCTTTAATCATTTATGATACATTTATATTCATAAATTCTCATATGAAATAAATTCATGCAAAATTAGACCAATAGTTGGGGGTTGGAAAAATGTCTAATTGATCATTACTTTAAATATAAAAATATCATCTTAATAAATTTATCCTTAATGAGATTTTCAAAAAAAATGTGTACATGAGCAATTGATTTTTTTATTTCAAAAAGCTTAAAAATATGTTGCATGTGTTTTTATTTTAGAATTAAATAAATGTATGATAGTTTAATACTTCTTACTTTTATGTTTTGTTGTAATGTTACTTACGGAATCCAACTTAATCATTGCTAACTAAGAGAAAGTTAGAAACATTTCATGTCTTACAGCATTAATCCTGGTTTAAACTTGAAGTTTCTAGTTGGACTTACATTTTATAATTAATGGACGCAGAAAGTTCAGTCTTATATGAATATTTCCGCTGTTTATAATCTTCGTGATATGGTTTATAGAATTCTTGTAACATTAAATGCACGAGCTTTGTTAGGAATCTTAAGTAGCGATTCTGCTTTCTCCCAAATGTTTGAAAATAATAAAGATTAAAAAGAAATCCGCTATGCATATTTCAATGTAGCATGTCAGAACATCATTTCTTGAACGGCCAAGCACCAAGGGCTCGTGCAAGCTAAATTCTATTTTTATTCATTTCAATTGTTTCATTGAACGAGTCACTTTAGTACTGCAAACGATCCAAAATACTATGTCCAGCATTCATTGTCTTATAAAAATATCGCATTTCCTGTAAGTAATTTGGAACTTTTTTGAGCACATGATTATATGAAATGCAATAACATTTCAAATAATCACGTGCACAAAATGACATTTCTCTAGTTTTTATTTGCTCTAGTCATTAATTTATTATTCTTAAATCAGAGCTTTTGTAAATGCGGTGGCAACGCAATATTAAAAGCTGATTTTTTAGAAATGCTTGTGCAGATATTAAATTTTTATTTTTTGACAATTTTCATTGACTCCAAAATCCTCATCCCCAAAACAACATTATGTACTGACATGATAACAAAGCTATTAAGCGTAAAGAAAAGTGATACTTTCTTAAAAAACAGAAAACGTTTATCGTTCCTTATGATGAATATATTATTATGAAAATAAGGTTTCTGTGAGCTAATTTTCCATTTTAACTAGTTTATTATGTTAATTTCTAAATTAAGCCAAAATAAGGAAAAAAATATCTTTAATAATTTTTTCCAAAATGGGAATTACTGTCTTTGGAAAAGGTCAAGTATCCTTAAACATATTTAATTATATTAACTATATTCATTTTGAAAACAGTGAAAAATTATCGTTTAAAAAAAATTAACCTCAAAGAACACAAAAAGTGTCTTCTCGTTTGGTATATATGAATAGAAAAATTTCTGAAGAATCTTATAAGTAAAGCTGATAAGAAAGCTGAAAAAGATAATATATGTTTATGAATCAACTACATTTCAACATTTCTGAAATTCGCTGATATTGGAATACGATATATATATATATATATATATATATATATATATATATATATATATAAAACTTTCAGCTGATTTAATGCATTTTCTCCATCTATGCTCCATACCATATATTCACGTACAAACATGAGAGAAATTAAATTAAACTAATTTTCTTTATTTTAATTATTTTATTTTATTTTATTTTAATGTTTTAATTTTCATTTTCCTTTCCATTGACTTATTTTTTTAAATTTTAATTTTCTTGTTTATTTTAATGTCAGAATATGATGCTGTCTTTGAGATGAGGTTTTTAGTGTCAACAAAAATCCGTAGGCGAAAAACCAAAATGTTATTGCCTGCAAGAGCATCTCAAAAAAATCAGGTTTTAATAACGTGTTGCCATTTCATTTACAAAAGCTCTGATTTTTTTTTAAAAAAAAAGTTAAGAATACAGCAAATAAAACCTAGAAAAATGTAATTTTGGACAAGTGATTATATGAAATGAAATAAATAAGAAATTCGATATTTTTTTTAAACAATAAATACAAGACAAAGTTTTTTTTTGGACCTTCGGCAATACTAAAGTGACTCATTCAATAAAACACTTAAGATGAATAAAAATATAATTTAACTCTCAAGAGCACGGGGTGTTTGGCTTTTCAAAAAATAATATACTGACATAATACCCTGAAATGTGCGTTGCAGATTCCATTTTAATATTTTAATTTTTATTTTCATTTAGTTAATTATATCATTCATTTTTTTATTTATTCGCTTTATTATTTTTTTTATTTATTCATTTATTTCATTTTTACTTATTTATTCACTTTATTTTTATTTATTTCATTTTTATTTATTTTCTATTGCATTTCTATTTATTTCTTTATTTCATTTCTATTTATTTTTTATTGCATTTCTATTTATTTCTTTATTTCATTTTTATTTTTATTCTTTTGCATTTCTATTTATTTCTTTATTTCCTTTTTATCTATTTATTTACTTTATTTTTATTATTTACTACGTTTTCATTTGTTTATTTATTTCACCTCTGTTTATTTATCTATTTATTTCATTTCTATTTATATATTTATTTATTATTTTTCGTCACTTTTTAAAAAATTATTTATTGCTATTTTTTATTGTCATTTATCGCTATATTTATTGCTATTAAATATCCCATAAATATAATGGATTACAAGCTCGATTAATAAATAATCAAGTTAGTTTGAAGCCATTACCCTTTAAACGAGTCCAATAACGTAAGAAAGTTATATATAAAGCATTATATTTTAATTTCATTATATATTAAAATAATCAATTTTACATTTCTTGGAAATATTCTGAACACAAACGCTCAAACTTTTAAAAAAATTAAACTTCTTCACTCACGCTAGAATCGTTATTCACAAAAATGGAAGAGAATTTCTGATTTCTTCCAAAGAATGTTTCCTCATCCCAAATTATGCAAGAAATGAAAAAAAAAAACTGACTGAAAACCAAAAATTGGGAAAATATTTCATTTATTTCTTCCGAAAGAATTCTGAATCAGAATCAGTTGCTGAAAGGAAATGATTTAATCACTCCAAAGGAAGTTATCTTTAACTTCTACTGAATTATATTAGGAGAAGAATCCAGCAAGTTTTTGCAAGAAAATTCCATTTCAATTTGATTTAACATTATTGATTTAACATTTAGGTTTCTATTCCTATAGAGAAGTATTGAAATATGTATTAAGAAAAGAAACAATATAAAGAGAGTTAAAATTGAAATATGTTAATATTCTAATACCTTTTCTTTTCTTTTTGAAGAATTCAGGTTGTATTAAAATGAATATTACATCGATATTGCAAATTGAATTTTCGGAATAACGCTCAACAAAAACGTAATCTGTCGTATTGGAACACGCATTTATCTTACTTTTTTGTTTATTTACCATTGACTACAATTATATTAATGCATTTTATTAAATTGTATTTATAAAGTTGTATTTATATTTAGTATAAAATCAAGTATCAAAATTAAGTGTCAAATATAGTATAAAATCAAGTATCAACTTAGTATTAAATCAAATCCCTTGAAAGCGTTTGTATGTTAAAACTGCAAAAACTGGAGAAATATTTAATAGATATTGAAGATATTTATACTATTTTGTTGAACATTTGTTGGAGAAGGGTTCAGTGTATTGAAATCACATCAAAATAAAAAGGAAATTTAGACACAAATATTATACAATATTGTATGACATTGATCAATATTCGCAATATTGTTTGATATTTGGGATTATTGTTTAATATCATATAATATTGCACAATATTGTACAATATAATGCAACAAACTGTGCTACATGCCGAAAAGAAAGAAATCCAACCATATTTTTTAAATGTTTCTTGATGTTGCGTAACATCCCCATGTCATATAGGGTGGAGGCTAGACTTATGTTTAAATCTAATTTTCCTTCTTGGTTGCAATGCCATGGGCAACATCGTGCGGGTACAGTTAGTATCCTATAAATGAACACTTCTTCAATGTTTTTTTGGCAGAATTTCAATAAAGTCACGTAGATACATCAATATAGCATTTTTATTATGTGACAACATGATGTTGTTTGGATTTGGGATTTTTGAAGCCGTAGGTGTGGATCATAAGAAGTTAAAGCCCAAAGAAGAATATGGAATTTTAACATTTTTATTTAATCTTCCATGTGATACTTTACGAGTTTTTTTATGTAATTAATCCCTGGCATGCAATAAAAAATATTTGAGAATTTCGAATTTCTGTGTATTTGTGGCATGTTTCCCCAACCAATTCGGAAACACAAATTTGAAATATGTCTACACTTCCAGTCCTGAAATCACACCGAATCTGATAAATTTAATTCATTGAGATTTTGAGCTATTGTTTTTATAAAATCCTGAATATACCAACCGACGATCCTGTTTTGAATTTGTCTCTATATTCTATATATGTCTACATTATGAATGTTAAATTTTTATACTGAATTTTATCCATCTATGTATCTTTATTGTGAAGTTATTGTGCTAACTTATATTCAAACAAACAGACCGACTACAGACTTTTTCTGAACGGCGTTTGCTGAAGATTTCATTGAAATATGCAAATTTGATGTAAATATCATGTACCAATTTTCATCACCCAAGCTAAAAGCGTTTTTGAGTTACATTTGTCACAAGCAGACATTTTCTCAAAATGGTTTTTTAAAAGGGAGGAACGAAAGGTAAAATTTCATAAAAATATAGAGTTCAAATTTTTTGACGATTAGAATACTGTTTCTGCCCTTTGTATTAGAGAAAGTAAAACGCAAAACTGAAAAATTAAATAATAATATTGAAATGTATTTTAAAAAGGGAAAAATAAAGAGCGTGTAACACTCACTATAGATAGCTTTTTTGAAATTATCTACAGGAGGTAAAAACTATATCTCATTGAGTAAATAAGTTTTAGAATATGTAAATTCATCTAGATAAATGGCAATTAAAAAAATATTTTACTGATTTAAATCAAAAAATAATATCAAAACAATTTTAAAAAGGGAAAAAGAAGAGTATGTAATGCATTACCATTCATTATATTGCAGATAATTTATTTAAAGTTGTTTAAAGGAAGTGCAAACTTTATATCAGTAAACAAATAAGCTTTAGAATATGTAAATTCATCTGGATAAATGGCAATTTTAGAAAACTGATTTAACTGACTTCAATCAAAGAATATCAAAATGATTTTGAAAAGGGAAAAAGATCGTGTAAAGTATTGCCATTCACTATAGACAGCTTATTTGAAATTGTCTACAGGAAGTACAAACTATAAATCATTGAGTAAATAAGTTTTAGAAAATGTAAATTCATTTAGATAAATGAAAATTTTAGAAAAATTATTTTACTGACTTAAATCAAAAAATAATATCAAAACAATTTTAAAAAGGGGAAAAGATGAGCGTGTAATGTATTACCAATCATTATAGATCGTTTACATGAAATTGTACAATACAAATAATACCCCAGAAAAATACCCCCTTTTAAAAAAAATTTTAAAATATTGGAGAAAGAAGACCGTGTAATGTGTTACCACTCATTATAGAAAGTTTACTTGAAATTTTCTTCAGGAAATGGAAACTATATTCGTAATCAAAAAAGTTGTAGAATTTGTAAATTCATCTAGATAAATGGAAATTTTAGAAAAATGATTTTACTGACTTAAATCAAAAATTAATATCAAAACAGTTTTAAAAAGGGGGAAGGAGAGTGTGTAATGTATTACAATTTATTATAAATATCTCATTTGAAATTGTCTTAAGGAAGTGAAAACTTTATAACAATGATCAAATAATTTTTAGAATCTGTAAATTCATCTAGATAAATGGTAATTTTAGAAAAATTATCTTCAGTTCAAATAAAACGAATTTTAAACAGTGTTTGCACCATATTCTCCGCTTACTTGATTTATTACTTTTCAATAAAATGACAGGTAAATACTGCGTAGTGGTTTTAAACTACCCATTAAAGATGATGAATGAAGTCTCTAGCGATTATGTCACATATTTGAAGGTATTAGTTATCGAATATATTGCGCTAGAGTTTTAAAAGAACTTTTCATTCAGAAAGCATTTTTCAAGGATACTAATAGAATTAAAACAAAAGATCCTCAGTACATTAAAACTGGCATAGAAAATATTTTAATGAATTTCTACCATAATTATATTCAAGTTTATTTTAAAAAAGTAGAATAATACTGTAAACATTTATAATATATGCGTGATGATAATAATATTAGTACTTACTACTTCCAGAACATCAGCCATTTTCGCCAAAACTTCGTCTTTTAAGTTCTTTAAAAGAGGTACACTGTGAAAAGAAAACGGATATAAATGCCTGGTAGAAATTTAAAAATATCAAAAATACAACAATCAATGTATTTTTATTTAATAATTACACATTTTTGATGATCAACTGATTCATTGGACTCATTGCTTACTAAATGACTCATTTTGTTCTTCATGTAATTTATTTCTAAGAAAAATCGTTGAAATTGCCTTTGTAGATTTGAATTTTCCAGAAGCATGAAATTCATACTTATTTTAGATGTTTATATCCCTATGGTTAGTGTGCAACTCACTGCATTTTTTTTCTTATTAGCTAAAATTTGTTCATTAATTCAAATTTGAAATTGAAGTTGATTGATCTTCAACGTGTCCCACAACTTTCTGACTGAAACTAAACGTTAAGAAAGCATTCATTAAAAAAAGAAACAATCGAAACTTGAATAACATTGAGGATTTGTGTTTATAAAGAAAACCCGTTTATTTAATAGTTAAATCTCAATGAATTATTCAATAAAAAATGTATAATGATATACTGAAAAGCAAAATGCATTTCTTAATGCAATTTTATGAAAGATCAATTTAGTGAAAAATTTTATAACTGGCGTTTGAACATTTAGTGGAAGTTGAGACTTAATTTTATTGTCACTTTCTTTTATATAAAATGTATAAATTCTAACTGAAGCATCTTATAATCTCGGTAAAAATATACATAGCAGCATGACTTATATTTTTGTAAAAACTGCTATTGTTATTATAATTTAATGAAAAAAAATTAATATATGCACATATAAGAAAGACAAATTTAAAGATTTAAAATTTAGATATCTCTATTTCAAAGGAATTTTTGACTATATATAAGTAGAGGATAATTTATCAATATGGCTCTTACTCAAAATTAACAAAACCCACATTGCCTATGACGTAAAGAAAAATTAACTGAAATAAAATTACAGAAATATTAAATAAAGCTTTGAAAGCAAAAAAAAAAAAAACAATTATGATGATGATTGTATATGTTTATTTTTCTTTGTGTTTATGATACGTCTTGAAAAATTGCAGACGATAAAAATCGAAAAAATTAATTCAAAATAAATCGATAAAAAAAGAGAGAAAAATTTTTAAAAAGTTTGCAGCAAACGATGTTTTTATATTAAAAAAATAATTTTATCGTCTTAGAATTCTCAATTTGTTTTTTTAATCAACGAATATGTAAAAGCTGTAATTTACTTTTTGAAAAACCCTGTTTGAACTCATTAGAAATAATATAGCACTTAATAATCTGTGATAAAATTAATTTCATCTCCCTTTTTTTAAACTTAAGAGAGATATTTGTATGCACACATCAAACAATTCAAAAAGTTCTTTCTTGAAACTCTTCGTGAAAAATCGACTATCTTTAAGATTTCCTGAAAATTTAGTGAAATTTAAGAGAAGTAAACACGGTTTTTAAACAACAATGGTGTTTTTCCTACTGTAGTGTAGATATCTTTTTCATATTATCATTAGAATTATGTAACACACGTATATAAAAGAAAAATTATTTATAATAAAACAAAATATGACAAAATAATTTGCATTACGTTTTTAAATTTCGTGTTGCACTGATTACATATTATGTAATGCCTTTATATATATTAATCGATAAATTTCTCTGGATACCATAGACACAAACACTAAACATATACAGACAAATATCGATTAAAGATTTATTAGAGTCAAGCTTATATGTTAACATTATATCGCATGAAAATACAGAAATTGACAAAAATTAAATATTCTTCATTGTCTGTAATCTCTAACATTACTCTATAATTTTATGTGCAACAAAGTTTTAAAAATTTTAAAAGATTCTTAGAACATTAGTTCTCTCATTTCGAAAAAATAAGCTAAATCTTACTACTAAAATACAAGAGGGAATACTTAAGTTGATAATGGAAATTATTTGAGTTTGCTACAATAATAAAAAAATTAATAAAATGTAGTTAAAAAATGTACAAAATTAACTAGTATTAATCAATTAATGTAATTAATATAATTACTAAATTAATACCAATTGAAACATATTCCCTGCTATTGTTGCATGAAAAAGTCTTAATTTCGTTTAATTTTTAATAAAATTAAATTCAAATTCAAATTTCAAAAATCATTCGGAAGTCCACATTCTTGGTTTCCAAAGTACCGGGTGTCCAAAAAGTTCCCGTTCTCCAAATTTAAAAAATCATTTTCCATGATTTTTTTCAAGTATATTCAATTTTGCCATACGAGTAATGAAACCATGGACATGCTTGAAGCTTTTTTCGGCGATCGACTTATCTCAAGAAATCTTTGGCCACCTCGATCCCCTGATCCGACCATCCCGGACTTTTTTCTGTGGGGACATTTAAAGGACAAAATTTATGAAGGTGATCCTCAAACAAGAGATGATTTGAAAATCGCAATGACCCAAAGGATGCAAGAAATCACTCCTAGCATGTTAAAACGCGTTTCGAAAAACATGCGCAAACGAGTTCAGCTTTGTCTCCAAGAAAGCGGTGGACATTTTGAGCATTTATTACAAATGTAAGTTCGGTATTTTTTCCTTAGTTATGCTAAAAGTGCTTTTTATGATTGGCATAAAAATAATTCTTTTTAAACCTGTTGTTTTTGCAAAATAAATTCACAAATCATCATTACGGGAACTTTTTGGACACCTTGTATATATGTACTATACTCAGAAGCTCTAGATTTAATAATGCCTCGTAGTACGTCAAAACACACACACACAAACATACATACATACATACATACATACACACACACACAGAGAGAGAGAGAGAGATTACGAATAGAAGAGATAATAATAAGAATACTATCAAATAAAAATTATAAGCGTTGTAAAATATCTCAACAAAAGCTCAATTCCAAGTATTTCAGAAATTTAAAAAAACATGAAGTAGATTTTAAAATAATTTTTGTGTGAAATTATTTTTCTGATTTGTATTAACACTGTACACTTTATTTCACTGTAACACTGTATTTCTTTATTGTAGAAAGATTGAACGAAAGAAATTCTAAATACTTTCTCGAATTCCAAGCATCAAATCAGCTTAGTAGTATAGCAAATTAAATGAGAAACTTAATTAACTAAAACTTTCTTATTTCTAAGAAAGAACTTATCATCTGAAACTTTAAAAGTCGGTCCACTAAGCTTAATTTGGTGTCTTCTTATGTTGTTTTATAAGCTCATCAGTAGTTTAAACGCGGCACATCTTAAGCAGCTGTTCAGAAGAGGGAAATATGTCATAGTAGTTTCAGTTCTGCATCTTTTCCTATTTTGAAGATTAACTTTAGATCTTTAAGTTTAAATTTTAGTGATTTAAAAGGTTTTCAGCAATATTTGTGATTTTCAATAACATTGAAATTATATGACACCACCGAAACGACAAACAACTTACATTTTTATTTAAAATAAATATAATGGAACTTTTCTAAAATCTTATTTTGTAATATTCTTTTTATCTTGAAATATGAAGTGTTAATATGAAACACCAATATGGAGCAGATTCTATGGAGATAGCAATTTTTGTGCGAAATTTTTTTTCTGATTTGAATTAATACTTAAACTGCTTAATGCGTTCAATGTTTTACTATACAAAGATTGAACTAAGAAAACTTGAATTCGCAAACAACTCAAACGTTCATTTAAAATAAACAGCTGTTCAATTTTTTCTAAAAAAATTTAAATTTTAATGTTCTTTTTGTTTAGTAATATTAGCATATAACCACCTTCTCAAAAAATTCAAAATACTAAAACTTATCAACTTGTAACAAATTGATAAAACCAAATGATTTACGTATAGCAAAACGTGGAGAAATTAGCTAGAACTACAATAAATGAGAGGGGGCATTGATTTTCATTAGCGATTAATAGATGATCACATTATCTATATGGCGTTATATACAGTCATGTCATCACGGAATGACAAGCAGGCAAACATTATGAATTCCTCATTCCATTACCTATGTCATCCATGAAATATTTTTGGCAATGAATCTTTAACGATCTGTCCAAATTATAAAACCTTTGAAAGTAAATTTCGCTTACTTTATTAAATTTTTATTTAATTCTGAATAATCTTTAAATAAAACATTAGTGTGCTGATAAGAATTTTGAAATTATAAATACCTCTTTATACTCTCTTTATACCCTCTTTTGAAGTGCTGCATAAACTGGACTTTCTATTACAGCGGATTTTGAAATATTCTGTTGGCCATTAAAAAGATAACAGAGGAAAGAATTATTTGACGAATGTCTGTATCACATTAAAGGAAGAAGTGGCAAGGGTGTATAGATATTCAAACCATATGAATATACAAACCATTTGCATATTCATATGGTTTGAATGTGAATTTGCATATTCAAACCATATGAATATGCAAATGGTTTGTATTTCAGCGAATTTAAACGATGTTATATAGAAGAATCGACAGCTGAAGTATTGCATAAAAGAGAAACTGCGTAATGGAATTTTTATTCGGAAAGCGCTTTGTAATTTTGGAGTTAGCTCAGAATATCTCGAATAATAAGAAGAAATGCTTACCAACAAATGTCGGAATTCGATAGATGCTGGATATTTCCCGTTCGACAGTATAGATTATCGTTCCATGATATCCATCACCCATCTCACTGGTCGAAATCCAATTATTGTCATGCAAATATGGAATCAATGCATTGCTGAGGGTCATACTGAATGTCATACAGACTTTCAACGCCCGAAAGTATAAACATATTGAGAGATCGGTCCCACAGAAATATACAACCATGTCACAAACCATTAGTCAGGAAACGGACACGTTTATAGAACACCCAGTATGCGCTCTCAACATCAGAGGACGTTTGCAGCAACATGGACTATCAACATGGCCACCATTATTTCGGCTTCCATTGGCATGCAACATAGAGACAAACGACGGCTCTGATAAGCCGAATTACAAATCTGTATACAGGAAAGACACAATGTCGTATTTTTAGACGAGTTCCAGTTCTAAGAGCAGTATTCTGATGGTGTATACGTATCAGGAAGCTCCAAAATGACCCCACGTCACCTGCTTTCATTAGATATCGGTACAGGGATATTGCATCCTGTATGATGGTTTGGGCTACCAATAAGTAAACGATATGCATATCTCTAGTTCAGATCGACGGTAATTTGAACGTAGATTATACATTTCTGACATCTTACGCCCAGAGGTTGAGTCCTAACTTGTAGGTCTGCCACTTGCCCTTTTCTAAAAAGATAATGCAAGACCACATATTGCAGGTCATATTCTGACCTTTCTCGATACACTGAGTATACGATTGTTGACCTACAGATCTGTCTACATTTGAACACATATGCTGATGGGTTTGTAATAAATGAATTCTAAATGCAAACACAAACGAAATTCGAATTATTGTTTATTCCGAACTACAAATTGTAACAAGAACGGTCTACAAAACTTGTTCTGAAATACAGCGTTGAGTTGTCCTTCTTATGCACAGAGAGTTCAGTTGTTACAAAGTGTAACAACTTAAGTCTAATGTGAATACCCCATGCATAAGCAATAACTGTTTAAAGTCACAACTGAATTATCTTTTACAGGTTAGATTGGCTTTCCATCCCTTTCCAATTAATACGGTTGATGAAGTGTGACTTAAGCCGTGTTCCTATTACCTTGCTAGACGAGACAGGTTTTTCCTTGTTTCTCCTCTCTTGCAGTTTTATGGGTAACTTTGAGGTTGTCGACAATTTGTTGGTTGATTAGATAGACATTAAAGAATCCAAGGAAACCACAATAGAGGGAAAACAAGGGAAAGTATTCCCCGTCTGAAAAATCACGGATCGTTAGAACAAGCCTTTAGACTTTGAAGCAGAATGAAATGAGTTGCCTGTTTCTGTCATCCTAAGCCAGAACGACTTATTGCCTAACCCGATAAAGGTCATTTTAGTTGCCAGGGGCGGCCATTGTTTTTACAAATTTCTCACGTCTGTAGCCCCCTCCTCCCAAAACAGCCAACAAATTTATTCATTTTATCTTCATACCATACTGTTTAGGTACATTAAATATGATTTTTGTATTTTCTTACCAACATGGTGCTTCCATTTTAATGGCTGACAGTGTATTTTTAAGGGTCCTATGTAAATTTGAAACTAATTTTCCTCCGTGTAATTCTAAATTCGGCGTAAGTTATCGCAATAAATAATTGATTTATTTAAGTTTTTATATATCTAGTTTCACCTAGTCACTCATACATAAATGCGTGATAATGATTTTGAAGCAGTGAAAGTTATGTTTGATTAAATTAGAATCTACCAAACTAAAAGATAATAAAGTTACAAAATAAGTAATTATTCAGTGAACCTTATTCTTTTTAGATTCCACATATACTTGTAGGAGTTCAAATAATGTTGGTGTGAAACTTATTTGAATGCAGTTGACAAACCGAAACACAAAACTCGATGAAAATGGGTTTATTAAGGCAATGTGACACTTTGTATGTGTCAAGAATATGCCCATCGCCAAATGAATAGACGATACCCCCACTAGAAGAAAATGGGGCAAATATATGGAATAATAACACAATCCTCCTTTATCACAATGCAAAATATCATTCTTCCTTCTGTACTGAATATTTACCACAATACTTCAAAAATCGTGAAACATTATGAAATCTCTTATATAACTCTGATTTGTAATTCTTCAAATGACAACATGAAGTCAATTAGTTGCCAAGAAGTTGCTAATTAAACAATCACATGACTTTTACCAAGTCTGAATGAACATGTTGTTCAACTGTCCGATAAACATCCCATTTGGTGTGACAGTTATATGGAAAAGTGATCCGTAATTTGTCTTGTAGATATCAAATTTGTGGCAATAGTTCTCAGGAATGTAGAGTCGAATGATTTTAGCAGACACACTCTGCATGTGAAAAGCGGCGATGTTTAAATTGTTTGCTTGTACCGAATCCTTAAAATCGTCGATGATTAAAATAGAGTAATTGTTCTAAAATTTCTTATGGGCTTAACTATAATATTGCGTGGTTTGAAATTATGGATATTTTGCTTATTCTTACATCCTTAACAAATAACTCAGAGTAGCAACTAATATATACATAGTATAAATTGAAGTCATTTGAAAGCGTCTGTATGCTATGATGAACCTTAATTAAATATTTTAAAATAAATAAAAATCAATGAGGTTACATATCTCTATTAAACAGCATTCTAAAAGATCATAGAATTAGATGTACGTCTTTTATAGTATAATTTAATTTTCACGACAAGAAAAGAACTATTGTTTTGAAATGTTATTGGTTTATTTTTTATGTTAATCCAGTTCTTTGTTCATTTACAATGTCATAAATAAATAAACAAAAGAATTTCTTGTATGTACACGTAGACAATAAGAAAATGAAGTTAAACAATATGAAAGGTAAATAAATATGAATAAAAAATCATCGAACAAATGCATAATAAAAAAAACAGAAAATAAAAGCTTACAGAAGCACAAAACTTATTCAAGGGGAAAAACAGAACAGAGCAAACAAAATGAACAAATATAAAATTCGTAAAAAGAAAAATAAAGATGAATTGCATTTCATAGACAAACTTACATAGAGTTTACAGTCTAAAAACATAAGAGAAATATTTGTATAGAACAACATAAGGGTTGATTTTCTCTAAAAAAATAAAGGAAGGAAGAAGCCGTATTTAAGTATTCTTTTGGAAGACTATTTGTGAGTAAAGGTCTTTCTGAAGCGAATTTAGAATTAGAAAGTATCAAATACTCGACATAATTATGAAATTTCAAAACGAATTATAAACCTTCAAATCTGTTCTCAAAAGACCATAAATGTATACTGAAACAACTTCAGTAAAATGCTAGGTTTACTTTTTAATGTTCAATATCTATTAATATAATTAAATTTCACATCTTCAAGATACACCAAGGTTTTATGTAATTCATATTTCGTTGAAACTTATAATTGAAATTAAATACAACAATTTGAATACAAAATTGACACTTTTATAGGAAAAAAGCTTAAGAATTATAGTTTCTATTACAATAAAAACCTTTTTGTTTTGATGTTATCTGGATTATTTCATCTTCCTTCACCCTCTATCTTTTTCGATTAGCGTTGCTGTAAACTATTCACATTTCGTAGTCAGTAATAAATCTTTCAGAAATGGACCAATTTTGTTGCATTTCAGAATCGAATTGCAAGATGATGATAACACTAATTCAGATTCGAAATACAAAATGATAACACGAACTCAGAATCGAAATATAAGATGATGATAACACGAACTCAGAATCGAAATACAAGATGATGACAACACGAATTCAGAATCGAAATACAAGATGATGACAACACGAATTCAGAATCGAAATACAAGATGATGATAACACGAATTCAGAATCGAAATACAAAATGATGATAACACGAATTCAGAAACGAAATACAGGATGATGATAACACGAATTCAGAATCTAATTACAAGATAAGGTTACAAGACATTCAGGCTATTTTATTATTACTTTTTTCATTAATTTTTAAATACAAGTATGCGATACATTGAGCTTTCTTGGAGTTCCATGCATTGCTTTATAATGATTATATCCTCATTAGTTTTAACAAGACGATAAGTCGGCGTAAAATATTACTAGAACTAGGGCAGTTTTCATAAAAATTTCTTTCCTTCCAGGTTTCGTCCCAACATAGCATATAAATTATTGCAAACTAGGCGATGAATTCCTGCCTGTCTGAAAATAATACAATAAAATATGCTTGAAATACGTGTCTCCATCTTTCATTTTTAAATCAGGGTAAATATGAAACTAAATTTAAAAAATCAATGCAATTCTCTTATATACCAGTGGTGGAAAGTTCAAATTACAAAAATAAAATATTCGTTGGGGGATTTGAAAAAATTGTGAAATTATTTATACACAATAATAACCCTTATTTAATAATAAACCAATTATTATCTTATAAATTAATGCATTGTGCTAAAAATAAATTACTTAACAGATATTTATTTTCGGATTAATTGTGGTTCCGAGAATTAGACTGAATAAAATTTTACCTTTCACAATTAATATACGAGGGCTGTCAAAATAGTATCCGACTATGCATTTTTCTACGTACGGTAATGATGCTAGAGTGTCCCCACCGTGCACATTGGAAGAAGACAACTTAATGTGCATGTTTAATTTTTTTTTTACCTTGTTGGAGAGTGTTAGTCGCTGTCTACTACTTACCATTTTCACTTTCTCTCAAGTTAATCAAAAATATTGCATCCATTTTTATCAAAGAGAAACAAGTTGTAAGATTCATCAAGTGTTTGAACACCGTGCTATGATGGTAACAAAAGTGAAAGAATGCTTTTTTACCGATTCAAAAATGATCGCACATCGATGAGAACGACCACGAATACACGCCAGAAGGACAAAAAGTGCTATCAACAAGTTCTTCTCCAACAACCAGACTTCTAGTTTGGTTAGAAAATTACCAGACTTCTGGACAATGAAAAACAGGCAGTTACACCATGACATTGTTCCGTTATATTCGTAACACCTGATCAAGATTTTTTAAGTGAAACGCTGAATTTCAATCGTCCCCCAAATCCCTATTCTCCAGATATAGCTCCTAAAGACTTCAGGTTGTTTCTTAAATTGTAGATGCCAATGAAAGGGTCCTGTTTTGAAAACAAAGAAATTACAACGCAGAATGTAACAACGGACATGAACACCATTCCAAAAAAAATCTTCCAGAAGTTTCTACGCGGTGAAAAGATCATTAGTCTAAGTGTTTGAAGGTTCAAAGTTCTTATATCGAAGGGTATTAAGATCCCGAATTTCGTCATATTAGTAATCTATTTTCCAATCCAAAAGTCTGATTCGTTTTAGAAGGATTTCAAATAAAAATGCTCTAAATCATACAGAAAAGTAAGCTAGTTTGTAATGAAATTTGTGTGGCAGTAAATTAAACCATTGACTTTTCTTTTGTTGGAAACGTGAAATTTTTATGATGGATACATCAGCTGTCATATAAATAAATATATACAATGTTTTTTCAATGATCATAATTAAGTTATATAACAAATGCAATGCAACAAACAATCCTTAAAGTCACTTTAACTACTGTTTTTGGTTTGCACTTGAATCACAGTAATGCATACACTAATCTTTTAGTATAATTATAATTGTTTGAATTTTTTACATAAATAGCAGTTTTAATAATAAATAATATGCTTTTGGTGAAATGAAATTAAAAAAATTCTTCCCCGTTAATTGTGCTTCTTTTTTTCATGTACGCCTGAGACATTTAATTAATAACTGCGTCCTTGTTTTTTATATTTTTTCGAAATACGCAAAGGATTTTAATCTCACTTAAGAGAGGAAAATACAATTGTTAAAACATACTGAGTCGAAATGAAATCAATTCATTGTTTGTTAGAATAAAACGATCGAAATTCGATTCAATTGATTCATTCAACTTTATTTTTTTAACTTACCTCAATAAGCACAATATCATTATTAAAAATAATAACTATACTAATTATTATGATATATTTACATTGTCGTTTAATATATAATTTTAAAAGAAAGTGAAAGCGAAAATAATTTAATGATAAATGCAATCTCATTCTTGGCTGATTCCAGTGAAAGCTACAGCGAATCCAAAAATTGGTTGATTAACTAGACAAGGATGTTGATTGCATCAATCTCCATTAAATCACATATGCATAATTTATGAGTATAATCCGATTAACAAGCAATTTTTCAGCATAAAATCGCCTTTGACTTTAAAATCGTGTTATTTTAAAAGTTTTATACCAATTGTTTATTGTGTTCATAAACACTCGGTGGTTTGAATTTTAACACAACATCGAAGATATTGTTCAAAAGTGCAAAAATATATTCTAAAAAAATTCCAAAATTCGAAAAAATAAACGTGCCAACTAATTAATTTAAAATCATTATAAAGACATTTTAAAAAGAAGTTACAAATATTTTAGTGATGATATATTTTAAGGTTATCCTACGAAAATACCAAAATTTCTATTAATGTTTAAAAATTCGCTTTCATTTTACCGCTTTCTTTCTCTGAAATATATGTAGTACGTTTGGTAGCTTGAAGGCAAACGGTACGTATGGTCTGTAATACATAAAAACGCAAATGCACAAACACACAATGTATTTTCATTGTTTTTAGATTATAAATATAAAAAACAATTATTGGTTTCATATTGTTACAATCGGGTGAGCGCCGCGAAAGCGTGTCAAAAGAGAAAGTGTTGGTGACGGTTGACGAGGAGCTTCACGCCAGCCGAGTTGATTTGACGAGAGGAATATTCTGGTAGCTGCTGGATCGTTCACGGTGTTTTCCGAAGCTTCGCGGGCTTCTGGACGTTCGCTCGCTCGGCAATATAAGGGATGGGTTGCCGCAGTTTAAAAGTTCCTCTTGGAAGAGTAGCGACTCGTTGAGCGAGCTGATTGCTTTTCTTGCTTATTATTAGTGAGCTGTGTTTATGTTTGCTGTTAACGTTGTATGATTGAGCTCTCTGTGATTTGCTGTTTGCTGTGCTATACGATATCTGTTATGCAGTCTGTGTTTATTGTGCGCAAGGCTTATATTTACGCTGTTAGTGACTGTTGACTGCTGGATTGTGTTTATCTGAAGTTTTACTTTATCAAGTCATCCTGTAAATAGCTGTAAATAAATTTGTTTGTGCTGCCCTCAAGTAAAATCTTTTCAATCCAAATCCGCTACGCTAAAAACGTAACAGTATATTATTCCCTTAGATATCTGCTATTGATTTTTAAAATTATAATTCTTATTAGTTCGTTTTATTTTAAACTACATTTTATCATTATATATCTGATCGATATCTCGATATCTGATGCTAAAAAATTCAATTGAAACAAGAATTGCCTTTTTCTTTCAAATATAAAAATGGGTCCGATCTTCAAGGATTTATTTCTCTGCGAGTGTCATAAACTATTCCTATCACAAAAAAACATCATCAGAAGAGAGATTCAACTCGAGATATTTTGTGGATGTGACATCTCATTTCCAAACTCAATCTTTTACTTTTTTTAGTCAACAACTTTTCCATTCTAATGTCAAAATATTTTTTCTGACATCACTTTGCGGAAATTTAAAATAGAAACCTAATTTCTAGACAATTTAAGTTTAACTTAATATCTTTTGAAGTAAATAACTTTTAAATCTTTAAACGTGAAGTGGAAAGATTCCGAATGTATTAAAATAACAATTTCTGTTCACCTAGATTAAATAAGAAAATTATATTGGAATTAAATGCGATAAAGGAGTTTTAAATAATATGCGTGATTATTTATTCAAACAACTGGGAAATATAACTTTTAGAGTTGATTTAGATAATCCATTCTAATAAATGTATGGACTGAGAGAAGAATATGCGGATACTATAAATTAATTATTTTTAAACAACGTATGTGTACACACATTGGGGAATAGAAAAAAATCAACCATACTCAACATTTTAAATATTTACATAGAGCAGAATTTTAACTGAATGCGTGAAATCTATCAAGGATGTAAAGTATTTGAAATTTGTTTAAGATCTTAGCAAACAATCTAAAACTAACGTCATATTTATCCATCGCTTTATACTCACGTTTTCAATTTCGGAGTAAAGAAAATTTTAAATCTAAAAATCTATTCATTTTTCTCATAAATCAAAATGTAAATGTTATAGCCTTTTGCCTATGTCTAGAGCAATTCTTTGAATAAAATATAATCACTTTTGAAGTTCTGGACAACAAACTTTGTGAACGGATAATATTTTATTCATCGTTTATCCTTATTGATTGACTGCAACCTAAATGTAGTTTATCAATGTTTCAAAGGCAGGTTTGATGTTTTAAATTCAATTTTTCTCAATAAAGAAGGAGATTTTGAATTAATAATACATAATCTGTCTAACCCCATTGCTTGAAATATTTAGGTAATAAAGTTTTAATTCAAAAACTCTGAATAATCATGGTTTTATTTCAGAATGAAAATATAACGGATAATATTTGAAACACTTCATGTATATTTTTCTTAAATGGTAAATCGAACTTTTAATAGGAAAAGTTATTACTTATAATCATTAATTTTGCTGGCATTATTGGTGTCTAGTATTTTTAAATACACACTGTCCGTTTTCTGACAGACTATTACATTTCATAAAGAATAATGCCAGCGTCGTGGCACATAGGTAAAGCGACTTCCTCGTTTTCTGGGCTTCCTGGGTTCGAGTTTCGGTTAGGGTATGGTTGTTCTTCTATCTGTGAGGTATATGATTGTGACCCTCTGTAAAAAGGGGCTGTGCAAGTGAATGGGATAAGTGTGTATCTAAGTCGTAGGCTTGGTCCTGATTGGCGTGCGCTACTACAAAAAAAAAGAGACGCTCATTCGACTTAAAATCGCTGACGGCTGTCAGAGCGTTTGGCAAGTGCCATTAGTAACAGCAACAACAATGTAGAAAAATAAATTATTTGAGATTGATTAGTTATTATTGATATATATGAATTATTATTATTATTATTATTATTATTTATGATTGATATATTGATTATTATCATTATTTATGATTGATTATTATCATTATTTATTATTGATAGATGATTATTACTATTATTTATGGTTCATTGATATATTATGATTAATTTTGGTTGATTATTTATTTGAATAATTAAAATTATTTAATTTTTTTGATCTTTTAATTACTTTTTAATGTAAGGAATATATCTAATTTAAATACAAAAATATTTAGGGTAATCAAGAGCGGAGAAAAACAATTATGTAGGAATCAATATCATTCCAGAAATCAGGTATTTTTTATGAATATATAAATTTTACTTTCGTCATTGAAATTCCAATTTTCACTAAATTTTTATTACTTTCTTTATATATTTGACAGGATAAAAACAAAAAAGTTATTACAGAGGCTTGAGTCTTCCTTTGCGTGTAATAAAAAATGCAAATTGAGAGTACTGTTTCTATTTTTTCTTACTTCTAATTAATATTTAATTTTTTATAAATTGAATACCAAGCGCGCCAAGATTTGCCCATGTTATTTTGATAAAAAAGATAACTAGAGTCCTACTGCTAAGTTTTATACAGCTTGGAATATAATGTAGGAAAGGAAAAACTTTCGGATGAGTTTATAAACGGACCATCTAATGGAGGGAGGGGGTTGTGAAAGATGAGAAATTTTCCTTTAATTAATATTTCCTTAATATTGACGATCGAAAAATAAATCAAATTAGGCCAATTAGGGTCTTATTAATACGAAAAACTTTCGTATTTAAAGTTTTTCTCTCTATATCATTGCTTAGAAATTAGAGACTAAAAATGATTTTCAAACCATTGTAGCGCTAGCTTCATAAACCAGATAACATCTACGTTACGGAAGTAGACTTTTGTATTATGGGCATATTACCTGGCTACCTTCTCTAGCGTCACAGGCTCGTATCGCGACCTTCAATCGCTACATTGATGACCTTAACAACGCAACAGTCGTGGCGCCATCTACCCGCAACAAAATCGTCAGACTCACTTGACGAGCAAGCAGAAACTCGCCATAACACTTGGCGCAATTCAAAAATCGTTCGCTTCTTCGCTGACTCATTGGTGGGGGAGTACTGTGGCGCTAGCTTCATAAGCCAGATAACATCTACGATACTGAAGTCGACTTTTGTCTTATGGTCATCTTACTCGACTACTGGCTCTAGCGTCGCAGGTTTGTACCGCGACCTTCAATCGCTACAGCCTGATATTGATTGTTTCTAATGTCAAAAATTTATGTTGCCAATCTTGAAAAAATATGAAATAAAACTTCTACTTCTCTTTCATTTCCATAACTTTTCTTACTTAAAAGTGCGTGGTGTAAAGATTAAAAGCTTTATTAAAACTAAATAAAAATAAAGAAGAACAAAGAATAATTGGTATTGTTATAAAAGTGATCAGTTTTAAAATTTCTAAAAACTGCGTTGTTTTTAGTTTTTTAAAAATATATTTATATTTTCAAAAAAAAAACCACCTTGGCACCATACAGTTGATTGTACCCGATTCTTTTCGGCAGCTATTTATATTTTTAAAATAAACCAATTTATTTCCTTAACGATATTTTCTTCGTGACAGTATATGCAGGAAAAGAAAATCGCTCATACGTTTATTGAATGCGAGATCTCATTACCCATAATGATTCCTTTGAGATTTTCAGACATTTATTTCCCGTGTTGTAGACTTCTTCGTCAAATCTGAATAAATACTGCTAGAAAGATTTGATTCATACTTTGCTATTCAAAGGAAATGATACTCGTGAAATTGAATATTATAGTGATCAACATTTTTACTAACTGGATATCAACGATCTGGCAAAAATATAGTATAATTTGTTGTTCACTATTTGAATTACTTTTAAAATATTCATTTTTATTTTTTTAAAATAAAATTCTGGATATTTTGTTCAATAAACACATTTTGCTATTTCAATGCTAATCCGGATAATACAGCGGAGCTTCCGTTAAATAGACTTACTATTGGTTTGATGATTACCGCTTTACTGAGAATCTTAACATCATACTATACCTCCGTTTCAATGGCTCATATGGCCCCTTTCCGGTTTGATATAGATACATAACGTAACGCCATCCTGTGCCCCCGGTGCCTATAACGCTAAATTATCTAACCAGTTGGATGAGCACAAGATGAGAGAAAGATAAAAAAAAAAGGAAAAATTTGTTAAAGGGGAAAACAGAGAGAGAAACGATACATTCAGGGATTTCCAGAGTGAATACCATCGGTATCAAATCTTGCACGAATCTGTTCAATTTTTTTTTCTGACGTTATAACTGGAGAGAGGGGACAAGAATACTGAAATAAATGGTGATTATGGGTTGAACTTACAGAGGAATTAGATTACACATCTGAAAAGGGGGGGGGGATTGACGAATTAAATTTTGAACATATGTATGGCAAATAAAAAGAATCACTATAGAGTCAGAAATACGTAGCGTCCATCTGGGTCCTGGGGTCTTGATTTCCATCATGAGATCTGCACTTTTGAGGGACTTTTTAAGTTCTAATTTCTGTTGATTTTCCCGAGGGGAATTTTGGTCTCAACTATTGTAAGTCTTGAACAGGTTTTGGCATTTATGAATATGGTTTACTATGGAGTAGATTTTGAAAGGGTATTTGATGCAATTATCCAGTACCATTCTAATTCGAGACTTCTTTCTGGCTTTCTGATGTGCCATGAGAGGGGGGGGGGTATATAGATGAACTTTATTAAAAATTTAAAAGTAAATACTGAGAAATCAATTTGAAAGAAACAAATAAATGGCAAAATACGAAAACATAAAGTTTAATAATAAATGTAAAAACTAGAATGTAGAATATCTAGAGTACAATAAAAATGGATAAATGAACATAATAATGTACGTAATAAATGAAAACATAAAAGAATAATAAAAATTACATATTTGAGGAGATGGAAGATTTATTATGAATAAAATGTGAGGTATATTAAACAATACTCTAAAAAACTGATCCGGCAACTCTAACTGTAACAGTTCTCTATGATCCATTAGGTATCTAATCATGTTTCTGATTCTTTTTTTTTGAAAGATAAATTATTAAGAACTCTTTTATATCAAAAACTTTCTAACGAAGAAGAGGATTTTCGGGTTTTCCATAAAAGAGTAAAGGCTGGATGTCACAAAGTAGATGGGATCGCCACTTCTTCAGCAATAGTCATCTTCTGATAAATGAAAACGAAGAAGAAAAGAAGGGAATGGACCATGTCCTATGCCAAACAGAATTTCTTAATGAGTCTAGGAGAGTGGTTTAATTTTACTGTTTTAATGCCTTTATAAACAGAACGACCACTATTTCTACCATCCCAAAAAATTTGCCATTTTCTTCTAAATATTTTCCGAAGATGCCGTTTAAGATTACCGGGGGTTAGCAGCTTCCATTAATACACCATCGATAATAGCTACTTTTGCTAGAATATCGGCTTCTTCATCACCCCGATAACCAGCATGGACTTTGATCCATCTCAACCCTTTAACTACTGAATTATGTTGCCATAAATTTTCGAACTTCATTTTTGCACCAGTAGTAAAGTTTCCTTGTAGAATAATCCGAGGGCAACCAAGAGAAAAATTTTAATTTATAAAAATATCTTAATTAACTTAATTATTAATTAAATATTTTTCATTACTACTTTTAGCTTATATACTCACTTTGCTATTTCGGTTACATTCTCCGTGTTTTTTAGAATACCATCTACAAAAATAACCCTATTACGAAAATATAATCTAGATTTAAATGGTACTTATAAGTACCGTCAGTAGATAAAGGGTTAAAAGAATAAATAGAATTTGGAGGAGTAGGAACTGGATGTCTCGGACAAGTTGGTGAGGAGAATAGGGATCTGGTATTACTAGCTAACTTGAAGCATTGCTGAGAATACGATACTATATTTAAAAAAGCAACCATCATAGTTTTTATTCAAATACGCGCATTTGTAGAAAACACATTAATTGTGAACGATATCATATTAGTTTATTGATTATGTTTGAACGGCATGCAATTGAACTTAAATTTAGCCAATGGCATATAATTCACAAATAATGAAATAAATTCATGTATATATTCTTATGATTTTCAAAATTTTCAAATTAGAAACTTAGAAAAATGAAGTTAAAACAAGAATGGTCTAAATATTTTTTTCATTGATTTTAAATTAATTATTTTTCCCCATTAATTCAAATACTTTCTTCATATATTCACGTGTAGTGATTATATTTATTCGCTAGATTTATTTGAAGGCAAATAAAAATTAAGGTTTCATGAAAATTAATTTTTATCAAATTCGGAAAGCATTGCAAAGAAGTCTTAAAACTTGTCTCCTTTTGAAGAGACGTATGTCTGAACATTGTTAGTTCTGGCCAGCGGTGAGAAATTCTTCCTTTGTTGCGCATTATAGTCTCCCGCTTTGATGTTATCCTTTGGACTTGGATGGAATTAGATAATGGAGCACACATGTGTTTGCGGCTCTTTGAAGGAGGAGTCCGTGACCCGTTCTTCTATGGACCACCCAAACTGGGATGAAGTTCCAATCATGAACAACACATAGTTTTACGACCCTTTGAAGAAAGAAGTACTGAAACCTTTATATGCGAATTTTTCTCTTTTGTGAGGGGGTCTGCTGGGGGCGTGGAGAAGTGGAAGATATTCCTACGGTTATTGCTGATCATTGGGAATATTTCTGAACAATTATTGGATGACCGGCGTCTCCAGTGCCAATGCGAACCTGAGAGGCGGAGTTTCACCGAGGTTAAAATGGAAGGTTTTGGGAGGAAGAGAGGACGAGACCAGCTGATCCGGCTAGAGACTGGACGAGAGCTGATACGACGAAGAGTCGAGCT
>JAOUZG010019115.1:3658158-3670972 GCA_026289955.1 Argiope argentata
ATTTTCAATCTTTCATAAAATACTTTCTATTCATCCGCTGAAGTTCAAATGCATTTTTTTAACTAGTAGTGGACGAAACTTGATGTTAGGACTATTTTTTTTCAAATATTAATTTATTAATTTTTTATTTATTCATTAAAAACTTACTTTCCCCGCCAAAAATCTTCATTTCCCCAACTTCAATAAGTAAAGCTTCATTTTGCTTATCCCCCACGCTAACGAGATTAGGCTTAATTTGTTTTCGACCGATTATTTCAAACGATTCTGCTTATTTTATTAACATTTGATCCATTTAAAATTAAAATTTGTTAATTAATTGATTTTTCGAATTCATTTTGAAGTACTTCTGAATTAAAATAAAACAGAATAACATAAATTTAAAATTTCTAATTCGTATTGCGTTGTCCCAATCGGCGTTGAAAATTCACGCATGCGCTGTGTGTTCTGATTTATTTTCAATGGATATGCACTTGATTTAATTTTGGGCAGACATAATTTTTTGATAAATTATTTTTATTAACTCTGATTATTTAATACAAAGTAATTAAAATAAAAATTTGCTTTGTTGGTCTTAATAGGAATTGACTTACAAAATTTATTTTTACATTACTTGCTATATTATTTATGAATAAAAATAAGAGTATATGTAATAAATCGTTAAAATTGCATTGCGACATTTATTGAATTGCTTCATACTCATTAATAACACGGATTTGATAGTATATAAAAAAGTTTTTATTAAAAAAGAATTCTCTTTTAGGATTTGAGAAACAAATTTTTATACATTTATATTTTATCGTTATTTTGCACATCACACGCTTTAATCTTCTTCAGGATTTTTTATCTTTCTTGAGCAGTTTGTTTGCAATCTTTTATTTAAAAAGTCAAATAATCCGAAATGAAAATATATTTAAAAATTACTAATTTGCTTCTGTTGAAAGCATTCAAGAAACGCTGTCTATATATTGACAATAAGCCTCTTTTCCAACAAGATTTATTCTTATAAGAATTTAATTCTGAGATGTCAGTCATTGCTAAAAAAAAGTGCGATTTCATGGCTTGCTGATTAAATTGAAATGCTTAGAGACAAAAGGGAGACAGGAAATATCAATTTAAAGAAATTAGATATTACATGGAACGATTAGTAAAGAGACTTATCAAGAACTCATTAAACTCCAATCAGAACAAAGTTTTTTCAGTCTAAAATCTTCCCAGAAAAATTAAATAAATTTTTTAAAAAAATGAAAGTTATCTACGTCCTTCTAACAATTCTAATTTTTTTTCTTTCTTCTAAGACGTGATAAATTGGTGTAAATAATTTCATATAAAAATAGCAATAAAACTTTGCTAGGTATTTTATTTTTTGTATTCAAAAGCAGAAAATAATTTTATCGAAAGAGCGGATATAAAAATAAAAATCTAAACTTATGAGGAACACATAAAGGCTGTCTAAATGAACAAGCAGTTTAAATAAAAATTTAAAAAAGATTTTTAAGCTTTAATAAATGTTTATGTTTTTTTTTTGATTTCATAAATTTTATTTAATCGTTTTAAAGTTTATTTTATTACTTTTAATGACTCCTGTATTTTCAGTTTTCTTTAATTTCATAATTTGACACAAGTATTTCTTTCACTTTTTATCATAAAAATAAAAGAATATTTGTTTTAAAAAATTTCTTTCGTCATTTTGTACTTTTTCATTATTAATGCCCTTTACAAATAATTTTATAAGAATTATAGAACCTTGGAATTAATTTTTGTTTCCCAGTATTCTTAATAGATTTCGTCTCTCATTTGGAATCAAAATTTAATTAAAATCAGACAGTTAATACATAATTAAGTTCTGGGATCATTAAAGCATTTGTATTTAATTGAAAACACTTAATATTATAAAATTTCAAGGAAACATCAGAAAATGTATGTAAAATTGATTGTTATATTGTTACGTTTTTAGCGTAGCGGGTTCCGATTGAATGAACTTTACCTAATAACAGCACAAACAAATTTATTTACAGGTATTTACAGAATGACATGATAAAGGAAAACTTCAGATAAAAACAATTAATCAGGCAACAGTCACTAATAGCGTAAATACAAACCTTAAGCGCAATAAACACAAACTGGAAAACAGCTATCGTAAAGCTTAGTAAACAGTAATACACAACGAGCTCAGTAATATAACGTTAACAGTAAACGTAAACATTAATAACAAGCAAGAAAAGTAATCCGCTAGTCCAGCGAGACCCTTTCCGAGAGGAAACTACTGATTGCGGCAACCCGTACCTTATATAGCTGAGTGAGCAAGCGCGTGAAACTTCGGAAAACACCGCGAGTGATCCAGCGGCTACCAGACTATTCCTTTCGCCAAACCAAACCGGCTGGCGCCAAGCTGTTTGACAGTGGTCGCCAACGCCTTCTCCTTCGGCTTGCTTTCGCGGCGTTCGCCCGTTTGTAACAATATTTAATGGCTAACAATATGTAGGGATACGAATCACAGAAACTAAAATTTTGTTTTCGTTCTTTAAGAAATCGTACCGAATAACTGTTGAAAACTTCAGATTCGATAACATTATTAATGTCATAAAGTAACAAATGATAAATTGAAGAAAAAAATACTTTTGAATGTAGTTTTGACATATAATCAGAATTTCGCAGCTCCCGTTTGAAACTCTTCCAAATAATTATTTTTCTTCTTCCTATTCGAAACTCGCATTCATTATCTTGTTTTATTTATTTATTTGAATAAGGTAGCATTTTTTTGTTTCAATTGTCTTGAAGTTTAAGGGTTAGGGAATAACTCATAGCTTTTTTATATTTCTTTTATTTTACGACGATTTGTTTGCTGTTTGGCAAAGGGATAGAACTTGGATAGAATTATTGGAAAGAACTCCTTCTGCTCTACAAAACAATGTTAATTGAATTTTTAAGTTATTAAATTTTTGAAAGTTTTGATGCTTACAAATGGAATACGCGGGAGGCAAAAATCCACATTTTCGACACCTGCTCTTCTTTGTTTTTCATCGGGGTCAAAAAGCTGTCGAAGCAGCCTGGGACATTTCCGACGTATATGGAGAAGGTGTCATAGATGATTCAGCAGCACGGAAATGGTTTGCAAGGTTAAAAAATGACGACTTTGAACTTTGACGTAGGTGACACTTTTTTCAAATCACTTTTGAAGGAGAACGGTCGCCAAACCAGTCCTAAATTGGCGGAAATAATGAACTGCGATCATAAAACGATTCTCAATTATTTTCATTCAACGGGATTTACCTAAAAATTGGTAACATGGGTGCCTCACAAGCTCAACGAAAAAAAAAAAAACAGCAAAGAAAGTCACTTCCAAATTGCTTCTCAGAATCTCGCCCGACTTCAAGCAACACGCGGTCATAAACAACGTTTTTTGTACCGAATCGTCATGGCCGATGAGAAATGATTCCAATACATCAATATGAAGCAAAGAAAGGAGTGGGTGGCCCCAGGAGATACGCCAAAGCCGAGAGTCTTCATTCAAAGAAGATTGATATATGTTTGGTGGGACTGAGAGGGCATGGCGCACTGGGAAATACTCTAAAAGAATGTTACGGTCAACAAGGAGCTCTATATTGCCCAGCTACATCGAGTGAAGGAAACTATTCAATTGAAAATACTTGATCAACATGGTTGAACCATACCCCTTCACGACAACGCCAAGCTCCATGTTGCAAAGGTCGTCAAAGCCGCACTAAAAGAGCTCGAATGGGAGATCCTTCAGCATCTGCGGTATTCTCCGAATCTTGCACCGACCGATTACCATCTTTTCCGCTCCCTTTAAAACCATTTGAAGGGCGTTACCTTCGATAACAAAGGGATCCTTGAAAACTGGATGAACAGCTTCTTTGACACCAGACCACGTGATTTTTTGCGAAACGGCATCAACAAATTGGTCGAGAGGTAGGAAGAGATTTTAAACAGCAATGGCGAATATGTAATTGATTAACTTATTCATCTAATTATAGGTTTTTGTTTAAATAAAAGTCTTCGGTCAAAACGCTACGAACTTATTCCCCAACCCAATAATTTAGTATCTCAGACCAATAATGCATTAATCTCTCTATCGATTTTCATAGTTAGTCTACAAGGGGTTTTTAAATGAAAAACTACAAAACAACATTGAGGATATAAATGAAGCCTTTATGCGAATCATATACCATAGGCCTGAGCACAAAGATTCCATTCATTAACGAGGCAAATGATTAATTTTTTTCCAAAACTTCTGCGGTTGTGACAAGAGCTAGTTCTTCACAGATTCATTGAGTTTACTGTCCGAATTGGTGCACTTCCTTTTCAGATGTTTTTTCAGAAGACTAAACTCAAGAAAATCGCTGGCCATCATGTCTGGGATGTAGGGCGGATGATCGATTTGCTCCCATTGGTCCTTGCCCAGTTCCACGTATGTGATCCTGGAGATATGTGGACGCGAGTTATCATGGAAACAACCCCCATCATCTGTGTGTTGCTCCAATATTTTGTTCTTGGGGATCTACGTAACCTTCGAAGTGTTTCACAGTACGCATTGGAGTTAATGGTTCTTCTGTGCTCGCGGAATTCAACAAGTAGTGATGTGGTTGGGTTGACAGGACTCGCAGCTCCGGCAGAGGCTTATCCCCGTTAACGACAAAATACAAAGGATATTAAGGTCGATATGCTGCCTTTATCATCCCTAGTATGTTGAGGGCGACGTCTTCAAGTGAGCTGCTCTGGTTCTGACGTTGGAAAAATTGAAGGTTGGTTAGAACACCCGTCGCTTTATCCAACAGCTATATCCTTCCTTGCGAAGTGAAGCTTTGCTGTAGATGTGTCTTGCACTACGGTGGTCAACTGAGTGAGGTGCTTTCTTTCAGGAACTTAGATGAGGGCTTGAGGCGAAGAGTGTGGGAGCGTCGTCCACTGAGAGCTCTTCGTGCAGACTGGTGGGCGTGACCTAGAGTGCCATGTGCAGATCAAAGAGAAAAGTGTTTTCCCTAGGTTGAGATGTTAGGTGCTGCGTATAGGCTATTGTATGTTTGTAACCAATGGGAAGTTAGTCTATAGGGTGAAGTGTTCTTGTTACCTAGGATCCAGTACTCATGTATGCAATCCCTGCTTGGGGCTATGCAGCAAAAAGCAACCTGAAAATCTTCTAATAACAGCATAATAGAATAATTCGTAATATTTGCAAAACCACCTTGTACATGAGAACTGCGGGCCTCTCTAAAGCCCTTAAATATAACTCACTCAGCGAAAGAGTACAAAGGCTATCAATAAATGTTTTCAATGAGATGGGCAATAGTGATAATACAGCCATTGGCTCTGGCATTGGGACCTGGTGGTTCAATATATGTAGTATTGGCTAATGATAAGCATGGGTGAGTTGGCGAGTGTCAGGACTCACCTTGATTGGTTGTTCAGGGGTGTGGTGTCCGGGGGTGAGGAATCCAACAAATAGCGAATTTTAGACGGCTCTCTCCAGAGCATGTTCCGATCTACCCCAGAGACTACAATCGCATTTCCAGATATCTTCCTTTATTCTCCCATAGAGGCATAGACAAATATGTTAACGATTACGTTATTATGACGCTTCCTACCTTTTCATTTAAAGATCCCTTTTACTACATAAATCTATTTACATATCAATCTTCAAATTTAATCTGCTACTGCTTTTCGTATCGATTTTCAAATCTCGTCTTCTACACATATCGAGTTTCATATCAATATTCAAAGTTAATTTTCTATTTCGTTTCTTTTTTACTTATTCCACTAGTCCTACTTAGGCATTAAGTTGTTGTTTTCTAAAAAAATTGTGTTTGAGTTCCAAAGAGGTTTATTAAGTTTAAAATTTTATACATGTTCGCTAGAGAAATATTTTTTATATTTATTCTAATTCGTTTTTATACTGGCGAGCCATTATTGCAAACATTCACAGTTGCAAAGGGAATTAACTTTTCCTTTCTAAAAATGTAATTTTGCAAAAGGAAAGACTAGAAAATTAAAATTAAGAAAGACTGTATTCATTATCTACACCAATACAGTTTTTTTTGTTCTGCTTTTGTAAAATATAGATATTTATATCAAAATTAATCAGCATGTTTTATTTACGAGGGCCATCCAGAAAGTAGATTACGTTTTCGTCTGTGTCCGCTAGGGGCGGGGCTAGCGCGGCCATCTTGGGGTCAGAGCGTTGCGCAGCTCAGTCGGCATCTAGCCGTGCTAGTGAGAGGTTCGTGCTGTGCTCCGTTCAGATACTGTGAAGGCTTGAAATGTCTGCGCTAATTGAAAATCCCGCGAGGTGCGTGCAGCAATAAGGTTTCTGACTGCAAAAAACTGTAAACCGATAGAAATCTATCGGCAGCTTTGTGAAGTGTATGGGGACAACATTATCACTGAAGGTGGAGTGGGTCATAAGATTTAAAAATGGCCGAACCAATCTTCACGACGAAGATCGAAGTGAGAGACCCGGCATAGTGACTGCCGAACTTGTCGAAAAAGTCGATGCTAAAGTCCGTGAAAATCGAAAGTTCAAAATAACGGAACTTTCTTTGAGTTTTCTACAAATTTCGCGAAGTTTGTTGCACGAAATCATCAGCGAAAAGCTTGGTTACTACAAGTTTTGTGCAAGATGGATTCCAAAAATCTTGACAGAGGACCACAAAAATCAGCGAATGGCTGCAGCGTTGAACTTTTTAAACGCTTACCATAAGGATGGGGACTCTTTACGCATCGCATCGTTACTGGTGACGAAACATGGGTGAAACACGTGAACTGTGAAACGAAATTGCAATCAATGCAGTGGGGGCACACAAGTTCTCCCCCCAAAACCCAAGAAATGCATGCAAACAATGTCGGCAAGGAAGATGATGGCGACTGTTTTTTGGGACAGAAAAGGTGTGGTTTTGGTGGACTTCCTGGAAAGAGGCACTACAATAAACTCTCAAAGGTATTGCCAAACTCTCCAAAAACTCAGAAGAGCAATTCAAAACAAGCGCAGAGGAATGTTGAGCTCTAAGATCTTGTTGATTCATGACAACGCCCGGCCCCACACGGCAAATGTCACTCGTAAAGTTCTTGAATCTTTTAAGTGGGAGTTGTTTCCTCATCCGCCATACAATTCCGACCTGGCACCGAGCGACTTCCACCTATTCCCAGCAATGAAGAAGTGGCTGGCTATGCAGCGTTTTGATGACGACGCACAGCTGCAAGAAGAGGTAACGAAGTGGTTGAAGGCGCAGGCGGCCGAATTTTTCGACGAAGAATTTCCAAGCTCGTACATCGCTACGATAAATGCCTTGATTTGAATGGTGACTATGTAGAAAAGTAGTATTTGAGTGTGGCTTTCATCTGTATATAATAAAATTTGTTTCCTATACTTTGTTTATTTTTTTTATTCCAAAACGTAATCTACTTTCTGGATAGCCCTCGTAGTTCCGAAATTTTTTATTATATAGTTTTCGAATGATTGAAAATAAATATTTGGGAAATATTTGTCATAATGATGATAATGACGTGTCTGCTTTACAACGGAAGGAAGGCTTCAGTAGCTTCTGAGGGTATGGACCCCTGAGCACCCGAGGGTAGAAGTCTGACTTCTAGCTCCTTAAGAAAACGACACACACTTTATCACATTCGCTTGCACAGCGCCTTTTTACAGGGGAGCACATTCACTCACCTAATAGATAGAACACAGAAGAACAACCATGCCCGAACTGGAGCTCGAGCCCGGGACTCCCAGATCACGAGGAAGACGCGCTACCTCTGTGCCAGGACGCCAACAATATTACCCATAATATAATTAATTAAACCTGAAATGAATAAATTAAGGGACTCAATCCTTACCTTCTTAAAAATTTGATATTGGCTTCTTGTCTTTGTAAACCTGTTTTCATCATGATGCCATGAAAAGCTTTGCGGTCCATCACCCAAATCTTTGCATCCTCCAGGGCTGTAGAAAGATATAAATATCTTTAAATCTCATTAAAAAAATTAAAATATTTTTAATCTGTATAAATTCGTACATTTACGATGTATTGAATTATAATAAGAAATTTAGACATTTCATTAGCAGATAACTGTTCCTTTCTTAAAAAACAAAAATATATTTTATTGCAGTTTTCATGATTGATTAATTAAGTAATTCTGAAAGAACCATATCTACATTAAATTTCAATAAAGTTCTTTCAAACTACCTTAGTAGCACACAAATATTGTAAAATATTGATCAATATTCGCAATATTGTTTAATAATGTAGAATATTGTTTAACATCATATAATATCGCACAATATTGAACAATATTATGCTACAGGATGTGTTACCCGGTTACCTTATTAGCTGTCCGAATATTGAATTCTAATATTGGTGTACGATTCCACTTAGTAATATACGCTTCAGCAACTCATTGTATTTACATTTTAGAAATACTTCACAGAAAATAATTCAAAATTCTTCTTTTTTCTTCATAAAAGTGAAGTATTTTGATATATTTTTCAAAAACTAGATAAATTGCAATTGCTCAAAAATATGCTTGTAACTGAATATTTAGACATATGTAAGCTGTAAGGTATTGTCATAGAATTAAAAGTATTATTTTAAGGTAATAAGACATTTAATGTCGCTACTTTTCATAAAAACCACATTAACATTGATTTCTATTATAATATCTTAGATATCGGATGTTAAATTTTTCGCTGCGGAACAGGAGGTTTTGAGATTCGAGTCCAGATTCCAACGAAGAACCACTGTGTAAGTGGATATGGTGCATGTAAAATTCATATATTCTGGCTTGGTGTTACACTTGGTTTATGCACGTTGTAATGACTTGATCCTGGTTGATCAAATAGACAGGTAGCGTTTAAACACAAATGTTTTATTCACAGCTTTATACAATGAAAAAAAACTCGTCCTCCTTGTTAATATGCTGAGAAATATTTACATCTGTGATAACAGTTCCACGACTATCACAAATAAAACTAGCAGGCTGTTAACGTATCCAGCTACTACAGTAGCTCAAAGGATCTACGGATTTACTTCCAGGAGATATTTAATCAAGAAAGTCGAGATCAAGTCGTATCTCTTCAACTGTCTAGCTCTTCAGATCAGCTCACAGCTCATCTAGTTTAGTCACTAGTCGGATCAGCTTGATTTGCCATCTAGTCCTTTCAAAACCTTCCATTTTTACCTCGGTCAAACTCTACCTCTCAGGTTCGCATTGGCGCGCTGGAGATGCCGATCATCCAATAATTCTTCAGAAATATCCCCAATTGTCAGCAGTTAACCGTGGGAATATTTTCTACTTATCTCAGCCCTTAGCAGACCTTTCACTATAGGGAAATATTCACATCTGGAGGTTTCAGTACTTCTTTCTTCAAAGGGCCGTAAAACGCATGTGTTGTTCATTATCGTAACTTATTCCAGTTCGGGTGGTCCCATAGGAGAATAGTTTCATATGGAGTTTTGACACGGTTCCCTTCTTCCAAGGGCCGTAAATCTTATGGGTGGTCTATTATCTCGACTCCATTCAAGTTCAAAGGATAACATCAAAGCGGGAGAAACACAATGCGCATCAAAGAAAACCATCGTCTCACTGCTGGCCAGATGTAATAATGTCCAGACATGTGTCTCTTAGAAAGGGAGATAAGTTCTACGACTTCTTTACAACGTTAAATTATACATCCTGGCCTAATGTTAAATTCTCGGCTTCGAAACAGCAGGGTTTCTGCTTTAAGACCTGATTCCACCGAAAAACTATATTTTAAGAGAATTGGTCCACGTTAAATGCTAGTGTAATGTCTAGTGTAATTAGTCTGTGTAATTAATGTCTAGTGTAATGAGAAATTGTGCATGCCGTACTCGTCCTCTGAATGCATTAAAAATTACGACGTTTATTCCAAATAAACCTTACTGCTGTTTTCATTCGAAAAAATAGTACAATTAAACTGAACTTGAATATCTGATTTATTGAGGTGAAATGGCAGATTGAAGGCAAAATCGGCCAAAATCTTTTTGTCCCAGGGACTTCCTTATTGTGATGTTAAGAAGTCCTTGGCTAAACTTTTTTTCCTTCTTGGCAATTGACATGGGATCTGAAAACAGAAAATAAACTGCATTGACTCGCATGTGTATATGCGATGGAAATATGCGATTTACCCACATATATCTTCTTTTTGGAGAATCTGTGCCAAAGTGCCCCACACGTCACGTGTATTTTGCAGTTAAATACATTTTAATTGAATGTCCTGATTTTAATTACCAACGGGTCCATTTTGTCATTTAACTTCATTGAATTTGCAGGACCTCGTGGCTGAAAAACACCACCAGCACATTTTTAAATTCTTAAAGGACATTAGATTTTATACTTGTATTTAGTTCGCTTACTAATTGTGTCTCTTCTGTTATCAATGGTATCAAAACATTGATTTCGTATTTTTTTATTCTTTACTGCTGTTTTACTCTTGTTTAAAATTCTGATGGAATTGTAAAATTCAGATGCATTGCCATTGTATATACGATTTTATTGCAGATTTTATCGAGATTTCATCTTTTATATTTGGTAATTGGAAGTTATAAGATATATTTTATATCTTATAACTTCCAATTTACCATACTTTTATATTTCATCATTGGATTGGCGCAGCATGGCCAAATTTGTAGCTATTGCGCCAAAAAACATCATAAATCACATCGCATCTGAACTATTGAGGCCAGTTCAGAAGCTTCAACAGAAATTTTAATATCAATTATATTGAATCCCCCTTTTCTATCGCATTGGACATTTTTTTAAGATATATAATGTTAAAAAAATAACTAAATTTCTTTTTTTATATGATTAAAACTAGAAAAGACAATAATTGCATGCAAAATAATTTATTTTATTGTCCAAGACAGTATTTTAGAAATGGCATGAGTTTATAAAGTCAATACCTTCTACTGTTGCTGTCCTTGTACAGTTATAGAGTATAGCCAATTCTCCAAAAGCCTTTCCAGGGCCAACGGAACCAATCACTTTACTCTTTTTCAGCACACGCAGATTACCCTCTGCAATGGATAGAAAATCTTCAAAATGAATATCATTATATTATTTTAATTGAATAACATTTAATTTTAAATAAAATATGAAACAATAATGCATGCGAAACATTTTCTAAATTTTTCAAGTTAATATTATTTTCAATTAATTTTATTATTTAGAATCTATACAGTCCAATGGAATATCTGAAGATAAAAATAATTTCTAATTAATAAATTAATCTATTACAAAAGCATTGATAGATGTTAAAGCTTTAAATTATCATCCCTTTGCCTTCAATTTAATTATTTTATGATTATTATTTCATAACATATTTAACTTGCTACAATTAAACAAAAAAACGAATATCAAGTGTTTAATTTTAAAAATGTCATATGAAAAGAGTAAATTAATATTTTAACAATATCTAAATATATATTACAAATATTTATTATAATACAAAAAATTATATTTCAAAAATGAAAGTTACGAATAAAAGGGAAAATAATTTAATTTCGAGGAAAAATTTTATATTAAATTTTAATTTATACCATTTAACGTTACTAAAGAAACAAACAAATGTTTCTAAAAAATTTCTTTCCAGTTAAGAACAATTTCCTATTTATTACTTCATAATTTTTCTAATTATTTCATCTATAATTAATGCAGTGTTGTAATTTCGCATTCATATGAATGTTTCATTAAAATATAAAATAATTTACTCTTTTAAATTTGAGCGATTTGGTGCTTTTAACTGTCAATAATATTAGCTTTAATTAAAGAACATTTTGGGGAAAATTTGTATGTAAATAATAATTTAAAGATTTGTAATAATGATTCAGAAAACGTACATAGATAACAAAGTTCATATTTATTAAGAAATTGTTTTGAAAATATATTATATATTGAATGAATATATTAAATACTTAATTTTGATTATTTGTGACATGAATTTGATGAGTTATGGCACTGTAATTAATTGTTTGTTTGTTTTTTGCTTAGAATATACAGTATGTTCGCTCTTACAGTAACTCAAAAACTAATTTCCGGCTTAGTTGTTGAGAACAACTAATCCGGAAATTAGTTGAAAATTACAGAAAAATATATAGTTCATTACAGAAAAATATATAGTTCGATTTCTAAAAATACTTAAAATAGCTGAAAACTAAATAATTTTCGAAAAAAAATTAGTCGGCAGTAAATATATTTCTCTAAAAGCTACAAAATCCTTCTTATAGAGTCACTCAGTTTGTTCATCATGCTTAATGAAATATTTTTGACATTATATTGTTCCAAAAAATATTTTTCCTTTAATTAAAACCGACCAAGCTATTAAACGTTGAAAATTGCTACTTCATATGAATTTTACAGTTAAATTTGTGGTCTTGGGAAAGATCTTAGGATATCCTTTAAATTTGTCTGTAGGCATTATTGTGTTATTTTTTCACAACATTTCTTAAAATAAATTGTGATACGACACACCTTTAAATTAAAAAACACTAACAGCCAATCTTAATTATAAAGCAAGTTATATAAAAACATTATTGTCAATTCATACTTAGATCAAAAAAGATTTTTTTTATTTTAGTTATTTTTTATTAAATAGTTACAATTAATATAAATAAGTTATCAAAATTATTGATTTTTACAAGAATTGAACTTTCATTCTTCACACTCACGTAAGAAATAATGAAATCCTAGTATTTTATAGATTGAGCTACAGCCTTTTCATTTCAATTTTCATTTGATTAATGTTTGAAAAAACTGTATTAACATCAAGTGTCATCCACTACAAGTT
>JAOUZG010019115.1:3671372-3688965 GCA_026289955.1 Argiope argentata
TAGTGACTCAACAACTAATTTCCGGACCATTACAGATCAACATATAGTTCTAATTCTAAAAATGCTTAAAATAGCTTAAAACTAAATACTTTTTAAAAAATTCGTCGCCAGTAAATATATTTCTCTAAAAGCTACAAAATACTTCTTATACAGTCGCTCGGTTTTCATCATCATGCTTAATAAAATATTTTTCCTTTAATTAAAACTGACCAAGCTATTAAACGTTGAAAATTGATACTTTATATGAATTTTACAGTTAAATATGTGGTCTGGGGAAAGATCTTAGGATATCCTTTAAATTTGTCTTTAGGCATTATTGTGTTACTTTTTCACAATATTTGTTAAAATAAATTGTGATACGACACCCCTTTAAATTAAAAAATACTAACAGCCAATCTTAATTATAAAGCAAGAGATATAAAAAAGTTTATTGTCAATTCATACTTAGATCAACAAAGAATTTTTTTATTTTAGTTACTTTTTATAAAACACTTACAATTAATATAAATAATTTATCAAAATTATCGATTTTCAAAAGAATTGAGCTTTCATCTTCACATTCACGTAAGAAATAATGAAACTCTAGTATTTTATAGATTGAGCTACAGCCTTTTGATTTCAGTTTTCATTTGATTAATATTTGAAAAAACTGTATTAACATCAAGTATCATCCATTACAAGTTTTAAAAAGTTCATTTGAAATGGAGTGGATGAATAAAAAGTATTTTATTAACGATTGAAAATTTGAACAGTATATATATATATATATATATATATGGATAATTCACAATTGCTACTGATGGACTTTTAAAACTAAATAAAGTTAGAAATCTTAAATTTTTCGAAAATATATTTATTGACACAAAAATAAGTAAAAAGAATTTTTCCCGTCATTTAAAGCATTTTTTCAAATTGGAACCAAATATCTGTCTCTAACGATTAAAAAATTAGCAACTGAACCAAGATAAAAGTGAATGCACTGTATAATATAATTTTATGTCCAAATTGCTTTAACCCTTTTAACCCTGAATTTTTAAAATGTGGGATTAAAAAAATGATGGAAATTAATGATAGGGGTCACCAAGAGAATATCCACATTTCATTTCATTTTCACCACGGGTATAGGAATCAGAAAGTCGTATCAAATTCCACCATCAGGTTTAAAAAGAAATGAAAATTGAGAACTTAAAATACTGAAATAGTTAAACTTAATATACTATAATATAATTACTAATACTTAACTATATTATATTTAATATACTATTATATAATTACTAATACTTAACTATATTATACTTAATATACTATACTATAATTACTAATACTTAACTATATTATACTTAATACACTATACTATAATTACTAATACTTAACTATATTATACTTAATACTTATACTATACTATACTATACTAAATACACACTTCTTATATATTGCCCAAAATATGTCTATTCTCCGAAAAGTTTTATTTGATGAGTTACGTGCCCAAAATAATTGAATTATTGCATTCAATATGAAAAAGATCTTCTTATCCTCCATCTAGCATGATTTTATCATGGTCCATAAAAAATTATATTGGAAGATGTTCTTGTAAAAAACATATATAATATCCTATTCATCATGTATCAATGTGTTTTTGATTTACCCTACTGATATACTTGCAAAATCATTGTCTTTATTTTGCATATGTTATTTATCATCTTTACAATATGAAAGAAGTCATAAATACAGAAAACAATCAAAATCACTGAGTTGCATTTCTTAACTATTATGAAATGCATAGAAAGGAGGACATTATTTCCATCAAGGAATTTAGTTAGAAATTTGATACAAACCAACAAATTTTATGTAACAATAATTTTTTCATTTTATTTCCTTGAAGTATCGAGTTACCCTCATCTTATTCATTTGAATATATTAAGAGATATAATTCTAAAATTGCTTACTTCTTTTAAATCAAATTTGAAATAAGGATATTTTTTTAAAATAACGATGAAGTAGCATGCTGAATTGATACTGAAGCATCTTAACGTGATAACCCTTTAAGACTGTTTCGAATGACTTTATAATATTAATTTCTTTTGACCACTGCTCATTCTTGTATTCGAAAATCCGCCATGATTTTGAGCACGCCTCAGGAGACGCTTATTTCATCATATAAAGGGTGAAAATAATGATGAAAAAAAGAGATTACAATCAACTGTGGAATGAACTCAGATAATCATGGAATTAGGAGGTATAATTACTGCTCATCTTTGTACATACCACCCTTTAGCAAAAAACAATCATTCGAAAGTATTAACTTCAAGGTCCTGAAGCAAACGGGGGGGGGGGGCTTTGGAACCAGAATGTTTCAATTTCAAGATCAATTTCGCTGAAGAATTATTGTGCAAGTGGGTGTTGTGCAGGCTTAATCAGTCGGAGCCAAACACCCTCCCTTAAGTTTGAATGGAAGTTTAGGGGGGAGGGGGTTCCAGCTCACGTGTCGTCCTTGTCATCTGACTACGGTTCAAAATTACTAGTTCCCTCCCAAAATAATCCTATTTTTGCTTTAAAATGGGATGTTAATATGACTAAACGAAACTAAATCTGAAACGAACGATATATAGAAACGATAACACGTGCTTAACCCCTTAACTGGTTTATTTTCCTCTCTATCTAATAAGATAACACCTTCTATTTTGGGAATATTTTATTATTTTGATTCAAATGTAAATCCATGGAACACTTGCTTTATCTACGTATTCGAAGTCCTGTTACTATTGAACTATAATTGCTACGAATGATTTATTTTTTCTTTACAACTATCAAAATTCGATAAATCGATGCACGTATGGCGTACGGGCAAACCGGTTAAGGGGTTAAAAAAGGATTTAATATCGCTGCATCGCGGCTGAATGAAACTTTAGAAATCGAAAAGTATCGTGTAAAAATGAATTTAAAACGAATTTAATAAAATTAGTTAAATCAGAATTGAATTGTATAGTAATAAAATTAAGATCATTCAAAATCTAAATTTTTATTTTTAAAAGGTGTTTTTTTTCTCTTTTTTTTGGGAATATTTTCTTATTTTGATTCAAATGGAAATCTATGGAATACTCGCCTTATCAACGTATTTGAAGTCATTTTGCTATTAAACTATAATTGTTATGAATGATTTATTTTTTGTTTACAGCTATCAAAATTCGATCAATCAATGCACGTAATGCGTACGGGCAAACCGACTAAGTGGTTAAAAAAGGATTTAATATCGCTGCATCGCGGTTGAACGAAACTTTAGAAATTGAAAAGTGTAGTTTAAAATGAACTTAAAAAGAATTTTTTAAAATTTGTTAAATTAGAATTGAATTGTATAGTAATAAAATTAAAATCACTTAAAATCTAAATCTTTATTTTTAAAAGGTGTTTTTTTTTCTTTGCGCAATAATATATATTTAGAGTTATCAATGATGAATGTTAAGATATCTATCTCATTTGCATTAAAAATATAAGAGACTTTGAATATCTTTTCTAAATCACATCTGCTACCAAAATTAATCACCGACCAATTTCCTACCGGTTGACTTAATTATCTGGAGCTTTGTCGTGTGTTCAGAAAAGTTTTTGCTTTATGTATGTCAGATGAAGCAATTTCGAAATTGCATCTAAACAACAAACATTATCCTATCCTGGTAAAAATATATATATATAGCTTTTACTAAACATCACAAATAACTAACTGAGGGTTGCAGTTGAAATGAAAAGGATAAAAGACGCCCACTTCTCCATTCCAATTACTTGCCGCATCTGCGGTCCCTTAAAAAATTAGAAAGCTTTATCACCTGTCTTATGTGGAGTAATAAATATCGCATCAGTTTCCCTGTAGATTTATATTTATTGATATTTGATTGCACCATAAATTAATTGTGAAATAATGCAGGCCGAAAAAGATGTTTAATTTTCCCGTAATATTTCTTCTATAACCGTAACTAAAAGCTCACGAGGACCAGAAGCATCATTATTTATCGTCGAGTCATCAAATAAAAGCAAGGCTGGTTCATCTTTGTAATTAAATGAGTTTTTGGAAACAACGCAATACATTGTATTATATATTTCTGCCCAGGGAATAATTCAATGGAAATTTCTAATTAATTAAACATCTTTGCTAGAAATCGGATCTGAAACAAAGTTGTATTTTCTTGTTATTTATTTTTATTTATTTATTTATTTATTGCAAACATACACACGAGACATCAACCTTTTAATTAAATGAAACCGATATTCATGCATTTTATAGAAGGACACTTTTAAGGTTAAAATAGTTATTTGCTTTTCTTATTGATAGTGTATTTTCATAATTTGACGTAATTTTGTATTTATCTCCGTTGATTAGTGGATGAAATTTAGTTTTGTGTCATTTCATTTGTACCTTTTTCTCTTTAGACAAAATCAACAAATGTTGCGCACCTTCAAAATACAGGGTGTCCGAAAAGTTCCCGTACTGATGATTTGTGAATTTATTTTACAAAAACAACAGGTTTAAAAAGAATTATTTTTATGCCAATCATAAAAAGCACTTTTAGCATAACTAAGGAAAAAATACCGAACTTACATTTATAATAAATGCTCAAAATGTCCACCGCTTTCTTGAAGACAAAGCTGAACTCGTTTACGCATGTTTTTCGAAACGCGTTTTAACATGCTAGGAGTGATTTCTTGTATGCTTTGGGTAATTGCGATTTTCAAATCATTTATTGTTTGACGATCACCTTCATAAATTTTGTCCTTTAAATATCCCAACAGAAAAAAGTCCGGGATGGTCAAATCAGGGGATCGAGGTGGCCAAAGATTTTTTGAGATTAGTCGATCGCCGAAAAAAGCTTCAAGCATGTTCATGGTTTCATTACTCGTATGGCAAAATTTAATATACTTGAAAAAAAATGATGGAAAAGGATTTTTTTAAATTTGGACACCCGGTATTTTCTGCTAGAAATATGTAAAAATTTCATGTAAATTCCTCTCAATAATGGGGGTTTTCTTTCAAAATCTCATTTTTAAGATCTTTTCATTCAACTTGGCGGTAGTCTTTCAGTGATTTATATAAAAACAAACATTTCTTTTTTTTTTAAATTAATGAAAAAACATGCAGAAACTATATATTTAATATTTTCTTATTACGTCTTACCCTTTTTCCGATTTTTAAATTATAATTTGTAATAAAAATAAACTATTTATGAACTAAAACTGCTAACTCTTGTTGCGTTTCTCAGTCACCACTTTCATTTCACACCTTTTCAAGAACTATGGTTTCATTTCAAAATCACATTTTAAAGATCTTATCATCTATTCTGGTGGTAGTCTTTTGATGATTTATTTAAAAAATATTTATTTTTATTTAATGAGAAAAAACCGATAGCAGCCTCATGTTTAATTTTTTCCTATGACTTTATCTCTATATTTCGTCCCTCTTATTATAATTTGTAATAAATATAAACCATTTATGCACTAAAAATGTTATCACCAGTTGCATTTTTCAATCATCACATTCTTTTCACATCTTTTCAAGAATTACGGTTTTCTTTCAAAATGCCATTATTAAGAGCTTTTCGTCTAACTTGGCGGTAGTCTTTTGATGATTCATGTAAAAAAATATTTGTTTTAATCTAATAAAAAAACAGATAGCTGCCGTATATTTAATTTTTTCCTATGAATTCTTCTCTATATTTCGTTCCTCTTATTATAATTTGTAATAAATATAAACCATTTTTGCTCAAAAAATGTTATCGCTAGTTGCATTTTTCAATCATCATATTCTTTTCACATCTTTTCAAGAATTATGGTTTTCTTTCAAAATCACATTTTTAAGATCTTTTCGTCTAACTTGGCGGTAGTCCTTTGATTATTTATATATAAAAATTATTTTTAAAAAAATATTAAATAGAAAAAAAACAGATAAATGCCGTAAATTTAATATATATTTCTTGTGATTTCCTATAGTAGTTCCATTCCGTACGTTAGTACTTTTACAAAAAAGATTCATTTATTCCCTGGGAGTTCCAAAGCTTTTTGCATTTTTCACTCATCATATACATGTCATCATGGTCATCTTATTCATGTCATCATAGTGACCATACTCATGTCATCATAGTGATCGCATTCATGTCATCATAGTGACCATATTCATGTCATCATAGTGATCGCATTCATGTCATCATAGTAACCATATTTATGTCATCATAGTGACCATATTCATGTCTTCTTAGCCATCATATTCATAGTTGAGAAATAATACAATATGCCATATTTCATGAATCAAAAATATTACATTTTTAAGCCATCAGGTTGCATGTAAACGGGCGGAAAAACCTAATTTTAACAAATTTATACGCGTCTACAAATATGAATATGCATCTACAATTTAGTTTAAACCATATATTAAACAAATTTGAAAGTTAAAAGAAACATAGCTAACTAATGAAAAGAAGATATTTAAAATGAGGGATTTGTTTCAAAAAGTGCAGACTTTACAGATGAAAAATACATAATTGCTTTATATTTTAATAAATAATTATTTTTTATAAATATTTTTTGTTCATTTGAAAATCAGGTTGAATTTGAATTTAAAAGAATTCCTTGTAGTTGTTTTTAATGATGTTTGTTTTAAAAGAACTATAAATAAATGTATTTTTAAATAACTTATTTCACACAGACTCATAAAAACACTCATTAATTCATCGACAAAGTTAGTTCAAAATAAGACATACATCCATAACTTTGATTTTATCTTCCTCCTATAAAATTTAGAGTTTTTGAAAAATTAGTGAATTTTTGGTATCCTCATATACACTATATATATATTAATAATTAATATTTTGATAGTTGTGTAGTAAATTTAACTTAACCCTAGAATGACCATTCGTCTCCTGGACGAACGCTTACTAAATAACTTTGACTATTCTCCTATAACGATAAATGGATCGTTCTACTCAGTACCTTTATCTGACCTTGGGAACTACAGATGAAGGCATTCCTTTTCCCCGAAATATTTCTGCTTGTAGTATATCCAGAACAATAGTCGTCTCAGAGAGGAATGGTTATCAGTCCCGTTAGTATTAAAGAGGTATTTCTGTGCGTGTTTGGAGATGTCGAAGCGTTTCCACGGAGAAAATTTGTGGGGGAGGCCAGAAGCTATCCGTGAATTATTGAAAGAGTTAAGTGAGGAAGATAATTCTACTTCTGAGAATGAATCGGAAGATGAAGATTTTATTGAAGTTCTTCTCGCTCCAAGGATACAGAAGCGTCTCAACATATCAACTTTGCCCCGATCAACACGGTCTATTATTAGTGAACTTTTAAAATGGAATTTACACCTTCACTGACCTAAACAATCCGAAATTAAAAAAAGAAAAATTTGTGCATTTTGTCCGAATAATTTGCGCAGAATAACGCGCAGGTTCTGTTTGTTATGTTCAAGAGCAATTTGCGGAAATATAAGTGTAAAGATTGCTTCGAAAATAAATAAATAATATTTTTATCCTACTTGACAATCAAGAGTTATGAAATCATCTGCAGGTAGTTTGCTTTTATTTAAATTAGCGTTAAAAATGGATTTTAAATACACTTCGTCTAGGAGACGAATGATTATCATTCTTGTTAATTTTTAAATGTTACCTTTCTAGGGTTAAATCCACAGATATAAAAATACGGAATGAAATAATATATTCATATAGCTATTTTACCCACTTAACTTCTTGAACTATTTTCAGTTATAATGCTAAAATGTACACGAATTGTATTTTATTTGTATCTTGAAATGATTTTATTCCAAAATTGAAAGGACACCATAGTAGAATAAAGTCCATATATCTAATTGTAGACTACTTTATAACGTTCTTTGATCTATCATTTCTAAATATATAGATGAGATTTTTCCAACATATATTATCAAGCTCAAGTATGCGAAAAATTCAAAGAATCATCCCAATTTCTAGTACGGTTTTTTATGCAGGGTGTCAAAAAAAACTTCCCCTTTATAAGAAACGTTAGCTGCCTATACACTCAACCAATCGCACCTAAATTTCAGACATTGTTTGAAGGTAATTCTTTTGGAATAACAAATTTCTGGTTATTTGAAGGTATGCGCTGGAGATTGTGATGATTTTAAGCAACGCAGTGATCACGGTTACGGTTACAGTAATAGAATTTCCAAATTTAATAATGGCAATAGCTACTTTTTCCTTGCGCAAATTGATCGGCATATTTAAAAAACACAAATGGCGTGATTGATACCATAACACGGGAAGTTATGCAGATTCCTCCTTCCATGTTACGTTCGGCATTGTTGCCCACAATCTCTCAAATGCCTCTTCCTTCCCAATAAAAGCTTTTTTCTCTCTCTATTTTCTGACTGTGTTGTCATTAGTCTTTTATAAGGCTTTTCTTTGCAATGCCGGTGATTTTCATCGCACGATAATCGTTTAAACGCCATTTACTGTTTTTGAATATGCTGATCAATTTGCACAAGGAAAAGTGCATGTTGCCAATTAAAAATTCTGAAATTATCTCACTGTAACCGTAACCGTGAACTCTGTACTATTTAGAATCATCACATTCTCCAACGCATACCTTCAAACAACCATGTCTGAAATTATGGTTCTTATGGTTGAGCGGATAGGCCGCTGTAGTTTCATATATAGGGGAAGTTTTTTTTTTTGACCTTTTTTGTTATATATAAGAAATAATGTCTACAATATTTATCGACTTTCCAAAACTTCGATTCGTCCATTTTATTTCATTCTTTGACTTGTGATAAAAGACTCCTAACGAACATTTGGTAATTTCCCACGTATTTGAAAGGAACTAAAAGCATTTTTTTCTTTGGAAAATTGAATTTTTCTTTTGGAAAGAGTTGAAACTATTCCCCACTCAATTGGACTATATCGTTATCGGAAGTGCAAACCCCACCTTCTGTTTTGGGCGTTACGAGAATCTTAGCCTTTAAAATAATGCGTACATCAACTCATTTATTTATGTATGAACTAGCTTTCACAGGCAACTTCGTACGCATGGAAATTCTGATGTTTATGTGTGACAACTGACGATATTATTATAATGTAAAGTGTTATCAACTCGTATCATAATGGTACTGTTCGAAACCATTTTCGCCAAAAAAAAAGGTCAGTCGCCAAATTTTAGCGAAATGGCGGAATGTGGCGCGAAAGGCAGCAATAAAGTTTCTAATCATAAGATTTAGATGAACTTAGCATCAAATTAACGGAAATATAGAAAAAAATCAGTAAATACAGAAAAAAGGAATTTATGAAAAAACTTAAATCGAAAAAAATGATAATATGCAAAAGAAATACGTGCAGTTGGAAAACAAATCAAGGGAAAGGAACAAGAAAGATCGAATTACAGCAAATATAAAATAAATAAAAAATATGGGAATGTAAAGCCCAAAAAAGTATTACCAAAAAAGTACCAACATCGCAGGGCACTAAATGGATGTATATCAAACCCTATCCCACACAGCTAACCTAAAACCCATTAATTTACAGTATATACTTGAAATAAAACATAACAAAACAGCAATCCAATTATTCACAATCATTTTGCTGATTAGTTTAGCAAAACAAAATCGAGTCCTTATTTGTTTGAAGTACAAGTCTCGACATACAGAACACATAATGAATGAATATTCAACACCAATTTGGACAACGCAGTTGTGGGAATTTTCTACGACACTTGGGGTAACGTAATTCAGATTAGAAATGTTTAATTTTCTTTATTATGTTTAATTTAGATCAAATGTACTTCAGAATAAATACAAAATATCGATTAATTAACAATGTTTAGTTTTAAAAGCATCAAACATTAAGAAAATAAAAAGAATCGTTTGAAATAATTGATCGGGAAAATGTCAAGCATAGCCTTATTAGCGTTGGGAAATAAATTTGAAGTCGAGGATGGGAATAAATAAAGGTTTTTGACGGGAAAGTTAGTTTTGAATTTAAAAAAATTAACCACTCAATGATACGGAATGAATAGTAACCTATGTCCTATTTCAGATTATAATCTAACTCTGTGCTAAATTTCATCCAATTTCGTTCAGCTGTTCTGGCGTGATTGACTAACATCACCTGTTTATCCATCCAAACCTTTCCATTTATAATAGATAAAGCTAAGCATAAATAAAATCTTATTATAGCGTATTATTTACTATGTGTAATAATTATTTACTATGTGTAATTTTCAGGTTATAATAAAAGTCAATGAGCAAAAGTCTGCAAATTTAAGCTGATTCATTATTTTCTCACTTGCTATTGTTTCCCTTAGTGCTTATCTTATTTAGTATTTAATATAACATCTGTTTTTGTAAAGGAATCCTTATTCGTTTCAATTCGAGTTTAATCTTGATTTGAGTAATCTATACATTATGTATATAGAGGTTACCCCCTCATCTTCAAGAAAATAAAAGTTAATAAGAGTGAGAATTGCTCGGTGAAGAGTGAAACACAACAAAATGACATTTAATCAGATCTAACATATTGTTAGCAAAATAAGTGCCGTCTAGACGAGCATACCTTCTTGTTACTATAAATAGCCTTTCTCTTCCTTGAAAATGGCATTTTGTAGTGCGGTTATAAACGGACACCTTCATTAATTCGTGGTCATTCCTTACATATTTTAAAAGAGCAAATAAAATCTACTCTGGAACTCTAGAAGAATTCGTAACAACATGAGAATAAAAAACTTCTTTTAATTAAGTCAAACAGACTTTTCGAATCCCGTCCCGACTTGTAGTTCGTTAAAATTAATGGGATAGAAAAAGTTCAGGTAAACAAAAATTCATTTTAAAACGAGATCGAAAGAGGGAAGTTTAATCCCGAATTCTCTTTGAAGGTCCTGCGAAAACTTTCGCCGTAATAATGAAATTCCAGATGTGCCTGGGGGGGGGGGGGGGCCGGGGTGGGAAATAGCCCGTGTTCAATTTTTGCATTAAAAACATAATTTTTTCCCGTGATTTTGTTTTATTTTTAGAATTCTAATTTAATTTTAAGAGCCAACTGAAAAAAAATTAGCCCACCTGAAAGCTACGAAATGTTTTTTTAATGTTCTAAATCAAAAAGCGCAATATTTTATGTAAGTGTGATTCTATGTTTATGCAATTAAACTCTAGATTTGAATGCAGTTCAATTTATGAATATATCTTTAAGGTGACCAGGAACTTTTAAAATGACTTTTTGCAATTTGAACCTAAGAAATTTGAAATTTTACAGGCATTATGAATAACACTATAGGAGATGGCACACAAAATTTTAAAGTATTATATTATTTTACTAATGAGTTATCATATAATATTAGAGATAAATAACATTAATAAAAATGTTCCAGGTGCTCCAAATTTGTTCGAAAGCACTGCAATTTTTATTATTATTTACTTTAACCCTTTTGAGGCAAAAGTTGGGATTAATCTTGAAATTTGAATACGAAATATCAAAATTAACCAATATAATAACTCAAAACTACTGATTTTTTAAAAACACTTAAATAGTTTTAAGTTATTACACTGGGTAATTTCGAGACTTTGAAATCAAACTTCTAGGTTAATTCCAATTTTTGCTTCAAAAGGGTTAGAGTAAATAATAATAAAAATTGTAGTGCTTTCGAACAAAATTGTAGCGCTTGGAACATTTTTATTAATGTTTTTATCGCTATTATTATATAACATTAACCTCTATAACTCCTAAATAAACAAATGTAATACTTTAAAATTTTGTGTTTAGTCTCTTATAGTGTTACTCCTAATGCCTGTAAAATTTCAAATTGCTAAGGTTTAAGTTGCAAAAAGTCATTCTAAAGGCTCCTGATCGCCTTAAACAGCTCCTAAGAAAGAAACAAGAAATCAAGGGTCATAAGCGCTTCTCAAATCATAAAATAGCCGCCGGTTTCGATGACTAGATATTTGCCCACCATATTAATAGTATTAATTTAATGATGTCAACTAAATTTGACAAACTACATCCTATCATAACAAATAAAAATACTAATTTAAAAGGATTAGAAATTCAGTGATGACAACCAGCCATCTAATCACAGCCGATCTGATGCCAGTGCACTCATCAACAGAAAATGGAGCATTTATATATTGTTACAAGCAGACAAGCGCCGTGAAGCACATCGAAGGAGAAGGCATTGGCGACGGCTGTCGAACTTCACGCCAGCCGAGTTGATTTGGCGAAAGGAATAGTCTGGTAGCCGCTGAATCGTTCATGAAGCACTGCATGCTTTTAGGCGCGTGCTCACTTCGCTATATAAGGGACGGGTTGCCGTATTTTCGGCAGTTCCTCTCGGAAGAGTCGTTGTATGAGCTGATTATTTTTCTCGCTTATTATTAGTGAGCTGTGTTTACGTTTGCTGTTAACGTTGTGTTATTGAGCTTTTATTTATTGTTTGCTGTGCTATACGATGGCTGTTTTGCAGTCTGTGTTTATTGTGCATAAGGCTTGTATTTACGCTGTAAATGATTGTTGACTGCTGGATAGTTTTTATCTGAAGTTTTACTTTGCCAAGTCATCTTGCAAATAGCTGTAAATAAATTTTTTTGTGCTCTCCTCAAGTAAAGTCCATTCAATCCGAACCCGCTACGTTCAAAACGTAATAGTATCTTCTATTTATTATCACGTCTTCATATCATTAGCATCAATGGAAATTGCTTAAAGGGATAGCTTTGTTGAGATAGGCAAACGATTAATTAATCAACTAACTACTATCTAAAAAAATTTAATGACGGATATAGATATTTTAATAATACGATTTAGCAGGTCTTTTTATGCATGAGTATGAAATTTCAGTCCGAAATTCGCAATAGTTACACTTAATTTTGTTTGCTGAAAACTCCGCCTAAAAGATGCCATTCCGCCTGGGGCCATATACTAAAAAATTTGGTATGTTAATGGTAAAATAAAACTTATTTCGCGTGTTTATTTCAGGAATTCTGGAGAAACAATCAACACATCAAATGTTCCTAACATAAGTATGATTTTTTAAATAAATCCCACACTAAAAAATAAAATTGTTGTTGAATTACTGAAGCAGTACCAATTCTTTTCATCGATCTGATGTAGAAATATATAGATTTAAGAATTTTTGGAAAATTTCAGTATAAAATACTATTACTAAATCGTTTATTTCTGGAGTGAAATTATTTTCTCTGGGGCATAAAGTCAGCGATTTCCAGCTCCAGTTGGCAACAAAACCAACCATGGTTTACTACCAATCTTTTTCAGAGATTCTTCGTTGATGTACCTTTCCATTCAAATCATCAAAAAAATTTAATACTGATCAGATATTTTAATATTAATAGGAAACTACACTCTATAACAAAGAAATCGACGCAACAAGAAGCATTCATCCGATTGCTTTGAAAATTCGTATTTAGGAGTGTTTTGATCAGGTATGCAAATGATTAAATTTTGGTGTCCAATGAATGAATACTTTGATCTCCAGCACATCGAAACTGCGCATCCAGCAGATGTATGTAAGGAGCAGTTCTTCAACGGTTGTTAAAACTTTCGGTTTGATTGCGATTCCGATTACCTTTCAACTAAAAAAATGCCTTTCCACAGGGTTCGTGCTCATTACGAGCGACTGTCAGAGTTTGACAGGGGTTGTATCATTGGATTTAAAGAGGCCGTTGGAAAAATCGGAGAATCGCTCGTCATTGAGTGGAAGTGATGCCACGATTCGAAAATGCTGGCAAGGATGGGTGGAAAATGGCAGAGTTCAGCATCAGGATGGTAGCGGTCGACCTAGGGCTACAACAGATCGTGAGGACAGAATGATTGTCCTATCAGTTGTCTCAGCGCCTTCTTCATCTCTATAAACCATCAGGCGTTCAACCCAAACACCAGTGTCCATTAACAGACGGTCGAGACAGCGAAATCTACACTCGCGCCGACCGTTATGCCAACTGCCACTCACGCCTGAGCACTGCCGACCAGATTACAATGATCCATGACTCGAGCAGGTTGGAATGATGCCGACTGGGAACTTATTGTCTTTAGCGATGAATCCCGCTCCCAACTGTGTCCTGGCGACCATCGAAGACGTATTTGGAGACACCCGGTGCAGAAGGGGTATCCTTCTTTCATTATTGCACTCCACACCGGCCCTCAACAAGGCATAATGATCTGGGGTGACATTTCCTTTGATAGTCGGGCGCCTTTGGTCTTCATTAGAGATACAGTTGCTGCACAGCGGTACGTCGATGACATCCTAAGACCTGTTTTGCTACCGTTCCTTTTGCAGTACCCTCGGCTGGTTTTTCATCAGGGCAATGCCACACCACATACGGAACTGTCTCCGAGCTTGTCAAACACTTCCTTGGCTAGCCAGATCTCTCTTCCATCGAATATGCCTGGGATATGATTGGAAGGCGATTGCATCTGCCACGGAATTTTGATGATCTCGTTCGACAATTGGAGCGAATTTTGGCCTTAAATACCGCAAGAGACCATCCGGAAGCCTTACCGGTCTATGCCACGCCCTGTTGCAGCTTGTATCCAGTTTAGAGGTGGGTTAACACCTTATTGAAGTGTTTACTGTAACGCTGAAATAAATTATTCAATTGATATGATATTTTAATCATTTACAATTCCGTACGTTGTCTTCCTTTCCACCAATTGTCGTCTCAATCCGACATCTCCTTTTTGGTGCGTCGATTTTTTTTTATAGAGTGTACAATGAACATGCCTAGTGACTTCATTCAAGGATTATAAACATATCGAGTTAGTACTAGTTACGATTCTTATGTTTTTAGATATTTTCTAAAATTAAATTTGAATTGTAAATTATACTTGCCCTATAAACATTAAGCATTCTGAATTATTAGTTATGCAATCAAAAGAGAAAATTTAATTGGGGAAATTCATCAAATAGTTTACATTGGAGGATATATCATATTTTTATTGGTAATATATGTCAAAAAATGAACTAATTCATTCATAAAGAGGCGTTTTTCAAAAATGAAGTGCATACTTCTTTTTATTTTTTTATTTTTGGACTATTTGTATTGAAATACCCAAGTTGTGCTGATGTTTTTCAAACAAAAACGACTAATTTAAATTAAAAAATTGTCTATGGTGTTACTTACTCTAATTTATTTGCTACGAAAAAATCTGTACCTTTTTCATAACGCTTTCAATTCCTTTTCCTTAATACTTTCTAAATTATTTCTTATTTAATCGTTACTATAATGATAAACATAAGTGTTTCAAAATTCTTATGAATCATTTTATCTTACTAATTTTTAATATTATGGAGTGAATCTTGTTTAGTATTAATTTTTCAACTTTAAATTAAATTTGTGTTTGTCGAAAATTTAATCCTGTTTAAAAAATATGCTATTTGATACTTATATTTGGAATATTTGATATTTTTTATTTACGTATGCACATATTTTCTTTTTGTGTTACCTGTAATTCGAAAGAAATTTTAGTATTTTAATTTATAATTAATCCCTTAGATCCAATTTTATTAAATAAATTTTTGAATAAAAGTATTACAATTTTGTACATTATCTTGATTCTCAGGGAGATATTTCAGAGTCGAAAGATTTTAGCGTCCAAATGCAATAAAGAAATTAACTTTTGTATTTAATTAAAATACATTTCTTTTCGAATTTGCATCAGTTTCGTAAAATTCTCCTCATTTTTTATTCAAAACACCTGTTTAATATTAAGAATTCAATTCTTTTTTCAGCTTCATTTCGCTTTTAGCGAACAGATTCAAAAACATTTTTTAATCTCGAATGCCATAAAAAAATATTAAAAGATAATGCGGTATTTTGAAAGATAATAAAAAAGTTTTTTTTTAATTCTTTTAATCACAGAAGCTTTTCTTTTCGTTAAAAAAAATTAATTTCCTAATTACATATTTAACGTACAATTAAAGCAATCAAGTTACATATATTTAAAAAAAACTGGCATTGATAAAAAAAATAATGAATAATTAATAAATGTGATAACAGAAGCGTTTTTTATTTAAATACAAAGATTTGTCTCTGGCTGGAATACAGTGAAAATTTCAAATCTTTTCTGTTTAATATAACAGTAATTTTTCCGTTTTTTCAATTGGTTTAATTCCTTCTATTTTTGAAAATTTAGATCAAGGCTCAGTATAGAATAAAAATGTTCTCTAAAATTTAAGAAGAATGTACTGTGGAATTATTTTTTACTATCTAGGAGAAATATAGTTCTTCTCATTTAAAATCACAAAAAAAACTATCGCAAATAGTTTAAATTTCAAAAACTATGAGTTCTAAGAAAAATAATGATATATATATCTTATAAAAAGAAATCTATAAAGCGTTTCTTAACTATGTTTTTAACTTTATTATTAAAGACTATACTAATGTACATGAATTAAAATCAGAATTAATCATCAGAATTCAGGAGAATATGCATGCCAAACATCACATCTATTTTATTTATTCATTTAATAATTCCAATTATAGAACAGCAAAATAAATAGTTTTTATATAGGGCCAATATAATATTGTTTTCGGCAGATGATCGATTCTGCTGTCCTCAAAACAGACAGCAAATAAAGAGCCTTAGAAATAAATAAGCAGGAACTTATTGCGGTTGCCAAGGAGATGTGTAGAAAAAATAAAATACCCATTTATGATTGTAATGGCTTTGTATTTTAAATAAGCAAGGAAATAGACTTTCTCGGCATTAAATGGCCCGCATATATTATATGAAATATCTGTTATCTTCATTATTGTCTTGATGTGCATTATTCTGTAAATAATCATTTAAAGTCAAACCGCAAAAAAAAATTTATTATAAAGGTAATATCTGCGCAATTAATTTCATGGCTTTAAAATTAGTAATCAATTACTACTTGCCAACCCATGAGGACTTAAAATATAAATAATATAAAAACGATTTTTTAAAATCAATTCCTACTTAGGTTAACAAAGAAATTTTTTATTTTAGTTACTTTTTATTAAATAATTACAATGAATATAACTATGTATATAAAAATGCAGAATCACCGTATTAAGCGGCAAGACAGAAAGGGAAATTTCTGGTAATTTTTCATTCTCCTTTCTATGCATGATGTTCGAACTCGAACCCCAAGGGATGCGAATCCAACGCCATACCAACTAGACTATCCCGGCCTATCAATTAAAATTACTTTAAATAAATGATCCAAAATTAAACTATCATTCAATTTTCAACGCCAATTGAGGATTCAAAGCCAATTGTGACAATGCAAAATGCGGGATTTTTCTACACCAGTTGGTCTAACGCAATACAGAATAGATATTTCTAATTTTATTTATTCTGTATTATTTTAATTCGAAAGTACTTCAAAATGAATCGGAAAAATTGATTCATTAACAATGTTTAATTTTATATGCATCAAAAGTTTTGAAAATAAACAGAATCGTTTAAAATAATCGGCAGAAAAAGTGTTAAGCCTAACCTCATTACTACGGGAAAAACAAATTGAATTCATTACATATTTGGCGGCGGTGAAATGCAAATACTTGCTGAGAAAGTTAGTTTTTAATTAATTAATAAAAATTAATGAATTAATATTT
>JAOUZG010019115.1:3689365-3705642 GCA_026289955.1 Argiope argentata
CAGTGGTCGAGTAACATAACCACAATACCAAAAAGTCGACATCGGTATCGTAGATGTTATCTGGCTTATGATAGTAGCACCACAAATGTGTGTGTGTCCTTTTTAATTCAGAGAGGCCTAAAACATGGAGATTCGAATTTTTTAACGATTGCTATAGTTTCTCAATATAACAAAGGCCACGGTGGCTTGGTGGCAAGGACACTGCGCGTGAAACGTTGCGTTTCAGGTTGGAGACCTGATTCCACCGAAGAACCATCGTGTAAGGCGTTTAGTGCACGCTAATTCCATCGGACTAAGCGTACTCCCGCTAATGTGGTATGAAATGGAGGGTTCTATCTCAAGTGCCGTCCTTATCATCTGACCGGTTCAAAATAAAGAGGTCCGTCCCAAAATAGCCCTAGTGTTGCTTTACAATGGGAGGTTAATCTAATTAAACCAAGCTCTATACTACAGACACAAGAAAATAAAAAAAGTGTCTAAAATAGTTTTAATTTAACAAACTCTATATCTAATTTTTATGTAATTTTTAATAAGAAAAAACTTTTATACACACCTGCGGATACGTAGAGATGGCTGCCTACGTCTCCTTCCCTTATAACTTGAGTCCCTTTCGTGAAATACTGGCAATACATGCAATCGACGATTTCCCTCACTTGGGAACTGTCCAGATTCTTGAGAAAATCATTCTCCATGATGGCGTCTTTAATTAGCTGCTTCGATCTATGAACAAAACTATTACTTTAGTTCATTCTTGATTTTCAAATGAATTTTTGATCATTTTTCTACAAAAAATGCTCATTGATTTTTTTTATAAGTGTGCATTTATTTGTTATATTTCTATTTAGTAATTTAAAAATAAAATTGTGGTATAGTTCTTTACATTTTGGCGGTTCTTAAAAGTATTGTTTCAATCACACTTCACTTTTCTTATAAAAAGTTTTCTGTCTAACAAGAATTTAGATTCAAATATTAAGCAGCAGATGTTAGTCAAAGGCAGAAATATTTGTATTTTTTTAATAATGAAGCAGAATGTTTAAATTAATTAAATATATATTTTCTCTTTCCACTATTTATTTCGCATCAAAGTTTATTTAACAATGCAAAATAAAAATAAAATGATGGTTGAAAATGAATTTTTAATATCAAAGATTAACTCATTAAAGATAAGGGGTTTAATTTGTTTGTTTCCATACATTCAGGTGTACATAGAAAAACTTTGAAATCAAATAATTTTATATTATATGATTATAAAAATTGCTTTTATTCTTCCTTCGATCTCATTCAAGAATTTTAATTACAATAAATAAAAATCTCTTGAACTAAATCCTCCAAAAGTTTGAACTGAGTCAGTTGGATTTGTTGCAGAATCTCTACAATAAAACGCATTATTTTGTATCCGCATGTCAAAATTAGGCTATCTTCAGTGCTGCTTTGCCAAAAAAAACTTTAAAGTTGCGAAAAGAATTGAAATTATTGTTGGAAATGGTCGTCCTCTGAAGGAGATGAAAAACCTTTTTTTTTTCTATTCAAATTGTTTCATTACCTTATGATCTTACAGCGAGTCAATCTATATACATATTATTCGCATTCCTCAACAAATCATTTATATTTCTGTCTTCACTAACAGTGACATGACTGCCTCCCAAATATTTTGGATTAGTAGACTTAATGGAAAATAATATGTATTCGTATTTATATAATTCGTATGTATGTGGGAGTCTAACCAAATCTTCCAAAAATATTAGACTCTTCAGATAGCGATGTTTTAGTGGCGTGGTGTCTAGGAGTTTTAGAATATTTACGGGTTCAGTTTGAAAACTAAGATAAAATAATGCAAACGAAGGATGAAGAGACTTTTTAAAAAAAAAAATAAAAGAATTTTTTAGAGTTAAAGGGGAATATTTACAGGGAGAGTATTTACAGGAAAATATTAAAAAGAATTAAAACATGAAGATTTTAAACAAACAGAAAGTTAGATTATTTCCTCTAGGAGGACGTTAGAAGTAACAAAAACAATATGCGACTGAAAACGTATTACCACGTAGCTTTGCGAGCGGGAAACGCTGACGCGTGGACAAGTTCTTATCGTACCGTGGTTAGTAGGCCTCTGCCTGAATACTAATTGTTACAGTTTTTCAAAAGCTCAGTAGATAGCGTTGTCATGGAATGTTGTATTAATTAAAAGTATCGTCCTCTGGGAAATGATCTAATCTTTTACAATTCTCGCTTTGAATTACGTCTACCATTGGACGTCGTTAAAAGAAAAATAATAAAAGTTAAAATAATGATTAAATATTATAGTTATGTGGGATATCCTACATATATATTCGCAATATTAATTTTTCAATTTCAGAGCAGCAACAGTGTAAATTATTAACCGAACTTATTTTTGGAGAGTCTATGCAAAATCATTTTCGATCAATGTTGAATTATCATTTATCATTAATCAACCTAATCAATGTTGAATTATCATTCATCAATAATCAACCTAAACAATGTTGAATTATCATTCATCATTAATCAACCCAATCAATGTTGAATTATCATTTATCATTAATCAACCTAATCAATGTTGAATCATCATTTATCATTAATCAACCTAATGAATGTTGAGTTATCATTTATCATTAATCAACCCAATCAATGTTGAATTATCATTTATCATTAATCAACCTAATGAATGTTGAATATCATTTATCATTAATCAACCTAATCAATGTTGATTTATCATTTATCAACAATTAAATTACACAAATCTAAAAATATTGTTTTTATATATTCATGTATTTATGCTTGAAAACTAATACTAACTTGAAGTCTTTCTCGTGCTTTTGTATTTGGAAGTCTTCGTAGTCGTAGGTGCAGGCACTCTCTCCGGAGACACCCTGTTTTTTGGTGAGAGGTATTTGACGTCCATAACGGTTGGAAACTCTTAGCTCTTTAGAATCCACGATACTCGATAGGATATCAGGGGCACCACCCTCAATGACTGATTCCGATTTCAGTACATCCTGAAAGTAATAAAGATTGCGTATGATCGTATCAGTTAAATAAATTTGATTTTCATTCAAACATATAAATAACTTAATTGTATAATCAAATTTTATCGCCAGCTATTGAAAATACAAAACAATTGAAAGCAATTCCATTATAATTAATTTTTATTTCCTTGTAAATAATGATAAAAAGAAAAATTTGTACATAATACTAAAGCAGTTTAAAATTTTGTTGGAATATATATTAATAATTTTCTATGCAACATTTTTGATCGCATAGACATGATTTGTTTTGCCACTTATTGGGAAAGAAGTAACCATTTAGATCCGGATATTCCATATATGTCTTCTTCTTATTTTTACATACATAGTTCTAAGGTCTAGAGTGAAAAAAATCTAATATTCTAGATAATGGAAGATGATGTTATATTCTATAAATATAACATAAAACATCTATCATCGGCTGCTTAAACTCAATCAAGTTGTGCACAAAGCTTAGTACTTCTTGCTCTGTAATAAACACATCAAATAGAAAATTCCTTTCTCGTGTAACCGCATTATAATTTCCCAAAAGGTATTATTAAGATAAAGGTATCTCATTAACTCTTGTATTTTCCAAAACCTTAGTTATTATCTTAAAATAATTGGTAAGCTTTCCCCAAGGCTAGAGGTCTTTAACTTGGTAAATATCCATTAAAAATATCTATAAATCTCTGCTTCCAGAGATAAGTCTAATATTCACAGGTGTGTCCATTAATTGGCTAAACATTAGTTTATTGGTATATTAATCTTCAATGAATTGAAGGAAGTAAAATAAAAAGAAGCTAATGATCATTATTATCCAAACCTTTGGATGAAAAAAATCTAAACATTTTAAATTTAGATTTTGAAAGTCATACTTCGTTACAATTAAATCTTTGATAAAAAAAACCATTTTCTTTTCGCAGTTAGAAAACAATAATATTGCATTCAAACTCATATATACCAACTTATTTGGTCACGGGAGTTATATCATACACAGAGAAAGAGCAATAAGATTTAGGTAAGTTTACATTACGATACAAGGGCAATAAAAGACCAAAATGTTTCCCTTCAGTGATTTTACTATGATATTCTGATAAGGACTTCTTTGTCAACTGGGTATTTAGACTAGGGTGCTCGTTAAATCTGTCGTGGTCGCAAAGTCCTCCATGTCGAGAGTAATACCACTGGGGATTTTGGGTCAGAGGTGATCGTTCTCTGTTCCAGATCTAAATTACGATCTGTGGATGAATGATATGTGAGATAGAAGTCAGATTTCTGCCCTTGGGTGATCAGGTCAGATTTCTGCTCAGGGCTCATACCCCCAGAAGCTATTTCACCCCTCCTTCCGTAGTAAAGCGTAACACGAGAACAACAGCAACCGATTTAAATGGAAAAAAATATGTTTTTTCTATAAACTAAAATTTCTATAAACTAAAATTTAGTTTTAAATACGAAAAATTTTGAGCGGAAAGACGCAAAATCCCAATGAAAGTTTCAATGATGTTTTGCAGAAATTTTTGTCTTAAGATGTCTTTGTTCATCTCCGAAACCACAGATTAGAAGTATTTATGTCTGTGATAAATTTTAACGAAGATTTAGAAGAAATTCTGGATATCCCTAACTTTTTAAAAAATCATCCTAGTGCAAATTCAGTTAGAGCATTTTCAGAGATAAACAAAAATATAACGAATGAATCTTAGTGGCACTCATTGCCAAATGCAAAAATTGTCAGAAAAAAAGTAAAATGATTAAAAAAAGGAAATTATTACAAGATGGTGAGGAAGAAAATATGGCTTATAAATCTGTTGAATTTCAAGTATATATAGACATAATTTATTATTAAAACATGCTACTGCATGACTTAAATAAATTTTTCTCAAAACTGATTTTTACTTAGTTTTTGCTCACTTCAAATCAAGTAACCCAAACTATAATTACCATATTACAATGAAATTTCGGGGACTTTTTCTTTTTAATATGTTCTATGGAATGAATTAAATAAATTTAGATCGAGTGATTTTTTTTCATTTACAGCCAATTGTTTGAATAAAAATGCTACTAATTTACTAAATATTTCATGGTAATTCAACTAGTTATAAGATGTTAATTTATTATTATAAACATGAGGCTCTAGTTCATTCTCTAGAGAAAACTATGAAATTTATTTTCGTATACGTTTTATTCAAATGAGAGTAATTATTTTTTGTTGCAGCCAATTTGAAATGTTTTAAGAATTTGCTTAAATTTCAGCTATTAAATACCCATTTTTAAAAATTATTAATGTTTATTTCAAACACTGACATTCTGTTGATAGTCTTTAATAGTTTTAAACCCAGAAACTGGGATAAAGTAAGTCTACACTATGTTTTTTTAAGTGTTCCAAACGTGTTCGGATACCTTAAAGGAACTGAATTTTTTTTCAGCTTTATTGGGACTTAAAGAGAAAAAGATGATCCGTCCATTAAATTAGAACTACGAAATATTTTTTCGTATAAGTTTTATTCAGATGAGAGTAATTATTTGAGGGGGGAGGGGCAATTTGAAATATTTTAAGAATTTCCTTAAATTTAAGATATTAAATACTAATTTTCAAAAATTATTCATGTTTATTTCAAATATTGACATTCTATTGATAATCTTTAATAGTTTTAAACCCAGAAACTGGGTTGAAGTAAGTCAACACTATGTTTTTCAAAAAAAGTGTACCTTAAAGGAACCAGTATCGGAAGAAATTCAGTATCTTAAAGTAACTGAATTTTTTTTTTCAACTTAGAGGGACTTAAAGATAAAAAGATGATCCTCCCATTAAATTAGAACCGAAGGAATCCCATCTCAACTCCATTTAGCGACGGACCTCTTTGATCAAATCCAGATCCCTTAGGAGACAAAATTTTATTTCATTGCCTCATTACAGACGGTCCATTTCGTGACTGCAATTTTCTTTTGAAGTTTCTTTAGTGATCTTGCTGTATAAAGTTCCAATATCAAAAAGACGTGAGAAAGTACTTTGTGAAAAGTCTCACTTTCAAGAACAATTCGGTACATTTGAGTAAAATTAGTTGCAATTCTTTAAGTTGCAATAAAGAAATGTTTTTTTTTTTTTAGAATTAGTTCTTGATGAAGACACCGAATACTTCAAATGATTCATAAAATAATGAATATAAAAATCATCTAATAAAGCATTTTTATCAGTATAATGAAAAAGAAAATAAATAAAAGTTTTACCGAAAATCTGCAAGTGAAAAAAAATCACATAAAGAAAGGAATACTTTAAATAAATGCAACTGAATCATGTTGATAATACTTTAATAATTTTATGTAATGAATGTATAATAAATTCGTTGTTTGTTTTGATATTTACTATCACATTTCATTCTTTTCATGATTCGTGCTTTCAAAACTTTTATTTTGTCATCATATTTTTGATTTAATAAAAAAAATTTCCTTTATAAAATATCGATAAGACATTTTTGTATTTAGTATTTCTAGTGTTAAATATTTAATTTTTGTAATATTCATCACTGATTAAAAAAAGAAATCAAACATTTAAGCATTTTTCTTTAATAGAGCTCCATTATTTTAAGGTACAACGCCTAACGATAATAGGAAATCGTTTGCTTATCTTTTATTTTATTTCCTAAATCAAAAATTTCCACCGTGAAGAAAATGTGCGGCACATGTTTGTGTTCAGTGAGTTCCAAATTGTTATTTTTGTTAATATTTAACATCATATATTCTGTCCATCTCCTTTATAGTTCTGATTTAGTACCATGTGAATTTTTTTCTTTTCACAAATTTTGTAGAAACATCTTCCAGGGTCTAAGTTTTTGTACATCTTCCGACAGGAAGAAAAGTCGCAGAGTTTTAAATGCAGTAAGACCAAATTTGCAGTAACTGTCAAAAAATGTCTTTCAGCATGCCTTTGAAGACTAGAAAAATGTGAAATACCTTCATTGAATGTGATTAGAAGTATTTTAAGAAATATAAACAATATTTGGTGGAAAAATGGCGATAATTATTTTTATTAATTTTTTATCATTTTTTTTACAGAGCAGTCGTATATTATGAAAAATTTAGTATATTTAAAACGAATAAATTGTTTTCATTATAATTCAGTACGATAATATTTCTATCTTAAAAAAAATTTTTAGTATCAAATTGAAGATATACTGCTAGGTGGGAATTATAATCATCAGGTTCATAAGTACATATAAATACGTTCAGAAAAAAAATGATTATTATAAAATTATCCAGAAATACCAGTTATAAGTAAATATAGATTTAATAAATTTAGTTATCTAATTTTGATTTTACTTTTTATAAAATAAATATTTTAAAACATTATTATGAATTTATGTAATTCATATGTAATTTAAAACTTTCAAAAATGGCATGGTATTTTTCGTTATAAATATTTAAAATAATATATCAAATGCATACATAGTTTAATTATATATATATATATATAAACGAGGCATATTCGGAAAGTAAGTACCGTTTTTTAATAAATAGAACAAAACATTTTTTTTTCAAACAAATTTTATTATTACATGAAAGACCAAACCTTAAACTATTTTTCTACGTAGTTTCCACCAATGTTCAAACACTTGTCGTAGCGAGTGACGAGTTTTCCTATGCCTTCCTCGTAGAAACTTGCCGCCAACGATGATAAACACGACTAATTTGTCAACAACAATTTCGTACAACACAGTACGTGAAATTTGTGGAAATTCGTCTGAAAGTATCGTTATTGTGAATCGTCTGTTCTCTTTGATTTTTTCATCAACTTTCCGTATCAGATCGTCATTGACAAGAGAACGCCGACCACTCCGAGCCTCATCGTGAACATTTTTTCGACCTTCATTAAACATTCTAACCCACTTCCGCACCATTCCATCACTCATCGCGTTTTCACCATACACTTCTTTAATTTCACGGTAAATTTCAGCCGGTTTCACATTTTTTGCGTTTAAAAAACGGATAACAGAACGAATCTCACAGTCGGCGGGATCAGTAATTGTCTTAAACATTTTAAACAAGCACAGCGAACTGGAAACACAACCTACAGCGTCCAAAATGGCGTCAGTTGAGAGTCAGTGAACAAGGTAGACTAGTGCGCATGCGCAGAACGCCGATCGCAGTGCTGCAGCGGCAGTATAATGAAACGGTACTTACTTTCCGAATATGCTTCGTATTATTAACTGCCTTCATTGGCGAACAATAGTTATTAAAGAATAAATTATCAGGCTCTCTTTGGCAAATAACCGATGGGATACAATTAATACACAAGTAGCAGAACATCAAATATGTATATTGGATCTATTTTACTTGACCGATTGAAATCCAAATTAAACACAGAATTATAATTGTAATAATAAAATCACGTACTAAATTTCATAGATTTAAATGATTGCACTTTTGAAATTACGGCGCTTATATTTGCTTTAAAAATATAGACCGAAGATCCGTCAATTCATTAATAGATTCCTAATTTAACATGCATCTGCACTTCAGACCATAAATCTATACAAATTTTATTCATCTAGCTCTCTTCTTTGTATATTCGAGTTACATACATTAACTTATATTCGAGCAGCCATACTTCCTTTGAATAGATTTCGTTCAAAGTTTATAAAAATCCGCAAATTTAATGTTAAGGTCATATACCAGTTTTTATCTGTCTAGCGAAATCTCGAAAAACATAATGTTGCTTTTGAGAGGAGGTTTCTGGCATCAACAAAAATCCGTTGGCGAAAAATAAATATTTTATTATCTGCACGGGCATCTCAAAAAAAAATCTGCTTTTAATAACGTGCTGCCATTGCATTTACTAGAGCTCTGATTTAAAAAAAAATAAGTTAATGACTACAGGAAATAAAACCTAGAAAAATGTCATTTTGAGCACGTGATTATATGAAATGAAATAAATTAAGAAATGTGATATTTTTTAAAGCATTTCATTTGTCTAGAAGGTTTTACAATTATCGTGTTCACATACAAACGGATAAACGAATATAAAACCGAAAATGTTTTTTTTTTTTTGCCGGGAGATCAGAAATTTGGAAATTCATCAGAATCTTGAGTTTGAATCTTTTCATGATTATAGTACTTTTTCATTAAATGAAATGTAGTCTAACATGTAAAAAAATGCAGTTTAACAATAATCTCTATGATAGAAAAATTCAGGACCCCCCCCCCTTTTTCTTCTTTTCTGTAAATTTATCTACGCGAAGATAAAATTCTTCCTACTCCAATTTTATATCTTATATCACAATATTTACAAGTATACACATAGGACTGAGTGGAACAAAATTTTCATTCAATACCATTTGCATCAGTATCTAAGGCACTACTGATTAAGAAAAGGACTAACGTTTAAAGAAAAACAGTTACTTTATTTAGAGTAAACAAAATTAACAGGATATTAGCAATTAAGATAGGAAAGGTTAATAACATTAAAGTTAAAAAGTTAAAATATTTAGATGGCACCAAGGGTGAAGCCTAGCAAAATGTTTTTGCATAGCAAAACTAACAACTGCCATAGCGTAACATTATTACACATTCATCGTTACCGGGGACTAAAAACCTTCTTCTATCTTCATTTTTTTTTCAAGCGAATGCCTACAGTTCACTTTTTATTAAAACTTGCTCACTAAAAGAATACCTATTTTCTGTCACTTACTTGGATTAGTGGAAGCCATTATGCCCTCTATAATGCCACGCTAATTAAATCTCTGCATTCATTAGCCAATTATATTTTTTAATAACTTTTGAGCCATATGATTTTACTTTCTTATTGAGGGTTATTATTTAGATTTTCAGTATCTATAGAATTATTAGAGATATTAGTTTTTACTATTAAACTTTTATTTGAAGGTTATTAAAGCAAAAAAAGTTTTTTTATAATTACTCAACCTATTTTCTTTTATTGTATAAAATTTGGAGTGATTCTATACAGAAATATTTTTTTTTCTAAATGTACTGATTTGTGATAATGGTATGCTAGGGTAATGTCATGGTATCACAATTCATATTCGGTTTGTTGTCAAAAATAATATGCTATAAATATAAATAATATGCTTTCTTATAAACAATTACGACCAAGCTCAATATAAGTAAAATCTTTTAACTGATTATACCAGCGAAATTATTCACTTAAAACTACCACGGAGAAAGGTACACTCACTTAAATTGCGTCACTCACTAAACGGCTGAGTTTCCCCCTCTGCCTCATTATGCAAACTTTGGTTTAATTGGAAAAGAGTTAGCGGACGGAGTCCCGAGTAAATAAAGTGCAACACGTTTCTGGTCTCAGTGACACGACACCGACCAATTCCGAAGCTCTTAATTGAATTAGATAAGTTTTCGACTCAGTTTGTGGAGGGATTTCAAGGGATATTTGCCCTTCGGTGCCTATTAGTTTCCCCAAATATTGCTCACGCCCCAAATATATCCCTTTCTGAAAAGAGGGATTTGTTGGCACGGAAATAGTTAAAACTATTATAATAAGATTCTTGCCAGAATAGCGATCATTAAAATCTTGAAACGGAATTTAATCCTCTAACAGAGGACAATAAATATTACTGAAATTCTTAATGTAGAGCCAGATGATCTTAAGAGTAATATTTCTGCGAATTAAATCTGTCAGCCATATAAGAATGTTACGATACCGTGCACAACAGAAACTTTATTAACGGTGTTATCTTATTGATAGAGTAGAACAGGGGTCCTCAAAAGGTGGGTCATGACCCCCAGGGGGGTCACGAGATATGGAAGAAAGAAAGAAATAAATTTATTGTTGTAGTTTTCGTTAAATAAAAAAGAACATACATAAAGCTTTTAATGCATATACAAGTTGACTTTAGTGTTCTATTAGTTAATGGGATACATGAGCTTGTTTGGAATTAACCAATTTTTTAATGTCTGGAATGAGCTTTGTAACACACGAAACAATGTCTTTTTCCAATGCCAAACGATTTCTTGATTTTGTTTTTAAATGTATCATTATGGAGAATGTTTGTCCATAGTTGTAATATGTAGAAAATGGCGTAAAAGTTTTTAAGGCTGTTGTGGACAGTTCTGGGTATTCCTTTTTAATATGTATTCAAAATGTGTCGATATAAGCTTTGTTAAAAGTTACTGCAGCTGACTGATCACTTGAAATCTCTATCAGTTGATCATGATGAAGGCCACTTAGCTCAACTTTTGTTACGGCTTGCTCTCTGAACGGATTGACTATCCACAAAACCCCACTCATATCCTTAACTGGAATGTAATCTGTAAACTGTTCAATCAAAGTTTCGAGATGAGATGATATTAGTAAGGAGAGAGATGAAGTGTCAAGGGATGTGGCCCCAATACCCGACACTTACTCTACGAACTTTTGAGTACGTGTAAAATTTCCAAAATCTTTGTATGAGCTTTAGACAGAGTTAAAACTTTGAGGGGGTCGCCAAAATACTTAGTCTAAAAAGGGGGTCGCAATGTCTAAAGGTTTGAGAAGCCCTGGCGTAGAGTATTTGTTTTTATGAAATTATATGTTATAACATATACATCAGTTAAATTAATGGATTTTAGTGGCATATGACATTGCGTTTATCATCAAACAAACCTTTTTCACATTTTCCTTTGAAAATGATACTGTTATCTTCCGGCAAGATGAGCCAGACAGAGCTAAATTGCCACTGGCATTTGAATAATAATTGAGGATGACTTCTATATCTTCCAGGAAGATGAACTATGCTAAATTGCCACTGGTCTTTAAATTATATTTGAGGATAATTCCTTCATTTTCCAGCAAGATGAGCAATGCAAAGTTAAAGTGCCACTGGAATTTGAATAATAATTGAGAATAATTCCTTTATCTTCTAGCAAGATGAGCAATGCAGAATAAAATTGCCTCAGGCATTTAAATAATAATTGAGGATAATTCCTTTATCTTCCTTCAAGGTACACCATGCAAAGCTAAATTGTCCTTTGCATCTGAGGAATAACTAATTAAAATATTTTTATCCATACCATCCATAGTTACTTTATTATTCCAAGATGAGGCGGGCAAAGTTAATTACAAATAATCATTTGAGTAATAATTCATGATAAGACTGTTATCTTCCAGAAAAATGAGCTCGACATAGTTAAACAGCAACTGTCATTATGGTAATTACTAATTCCATTGTATTATTGGTGTAAAAATTGTATAAAGAATTAGCGCTTCTTGATACGTTTTTTTAAAATTAAAGCGTTTTTTTTATTTTACAAGTAATTCCTTAATTGTAATAAGTTTATTAAATTTATCTGAATCACTTCCTGTTCTAACCATATATTTTGACAATCCAAAAGAAACAAGAGGTATGAAAATCTTTGTTTCGCATCATTTTTATGCAATTCTATATAATACTGAGTCCATTCAAAATCATTAGGTATATTTTTCAGTCTCCAAATTAAGAAATGTATCAATCAAATTTGTGTTTGTTTACTCGAACTTATACAGTAATATAGAGAAGGGAAACTATGTCCTCCTACATATACAGCTATTACAAAAGGTGTTTAATAGAGTTAATGTTCCAATGTGTGCGAACGCGTACGGAAACTTACAGTACGAGAGCCACATCCCCCTAACATCCTGCAAAAATCTTTTTTGTTATTCATTAAATTGTTCAATGTTTTAAAGGGTACTTCCATGCATGAGAGTTTCTATAGCAACATGCAGTAGGAGAGTCATTGAGCACCTTTATCTCTTTTTGCATTCAAGCATTATTTATAATTTGTGAAATCGGTATCTTCTAAGGGATCAACAATTTTTGTAAAAGCACAGAATTATATATATTCCAGTGTTCTTTATGCGCTTTGTAAATCGCTGAAATAAAGCAGTCGTCTTGTAATGAACGATGGCGTTTATTAAACACGAAGACACATATCCAAAGACGGCACAGAAGATAAATATACAGATGAGGCGAACAATACAGTAAACACATAACAGCACACTACAATAAACTGTTGTCCACTAGTAGAAATCATTTGTATTAACAGTCACAGAGCACAAAGCGGTCAGGCAGAACTCAGCAGGAGGATGGAATCTATGTAGCTTCACTCTAAGGTCTCCAACTGTCGACTCACTACTACATTAGTGACTTTTCTACAAACGACTCGAAAATGCTTCCACAATAAACACCAGGACACAGATCAATCCAGCAATTTTCGGTTGACTGATCCTACTATTTGCCGTTGACACTTTAAACAATTACGGGCCGGAAGTTTCTGGAAAAATCAGGCATATTTCGTTTCCTATTAATTCAATCCCTTAAATTATGGATGAATCCAGCATTGTTTATTTTGTCAACAATATGTAGATAAGTTCTGGGATCATAGACTCGGTCCTCGATCAGTATCCGACAGATATAATCGTAGAACTATCTTTCCATACTAACCATGCTGGGAAATGATTTTACAGATTTGTAACTATATATATATATATATATATATATATATATATATATATATATATATGAGAAAGGGCCCATGGTGTAAAATAACCAATCTTTTCATTTGTACTCTAGCAAAAGGATAATTAATTAATTAGTTTTTGAAATATAATAATAATGTTCAAAACCTCAATTTCCAAAATGTCGTTTTGTTCTAACAAGTTCTAAGTATATTTGACAAGTTTTCTTTTTATGAAGTCTTAAGTTAAATATTTCATACCAAACCTTTGGTTTTAACAATTATTTTTTGTTGAAAGAGTTTTTTTAACTCATCTATATGTTAGACGAGTGATTTTTACCGCTTTTTTTTCTTCATATATTTGGGCGATAATATGCATATATAAATAAATAATCATCCTAAAGTTTAAAAATGTGTCGAAATGAATATTCATGTGCTTTCTTTTGTTTTATTACAATTAATCGACTTCATTTTTTTGTTAATATTCGAGTCCTTTTCTCCTTTATAAAACTGAAAGTTTTAGTATAAAATGAATCATTTAAAATAAATGCTTACGTTTATTTTATTAGTCAGTGATTTATAAATTTATCTTTATTGTTATTATTTAATTGTTTATTTTATTATTTAAAAATTGAGAAAATGTTGGCGTTTTTCAACGATAATTTTGCTGACGTGAAACTCAAATATTTTCCATTTTCAAAACTAATATTGTTTTTCTGAAATCCAACATTTTTGATGATAAAGATATAAAGATTTGAATTCTTTTTTATGTTGATTAAACTTCAGTATAAAGAATGCTTCTAGTAAAAATTGTCAAATATGTCTGTGCTGAAAATTAAATTTTTATTTCAAAATCAAAAAATTGTGAGTATTTTTGAATTATTTCAATTTTATATGTTTTCTGTGATATAATAAAAGTAAATAAATATAATTGACAAAAAATTTTGGAAAATCCTTTCGCAATGAAAATATGCAAAGGTTCTTTAAAAATATAAGTTAAATAGTTTTTAAAATTTGAAGCTTAAAAGTAATTTTTGTACGCAAACTTTTAAATTTTCCTTTGCAGCAACCATTAATCCTGATGGATCAACTGGTCTCCGAAGTCGATTAGAAATAAATAAATAAAAGAATTTGGGAAAATACGTTTTCTCTACTTTATTAAGGAAACATTACTTCTTATCTAAAGCGTGGTAGTCAAATAATCTGGAATCTTTACTGATCTCCATCAAAAAGTTTTAGTGTTATCAAATCTTTCAGTTCATTCACCCGAATAAAGTCCATAAAATGTAGAGAAATGTAGCTTCAAGAATAAATCTTTGTAAATAATATCTTTTCTGCTTGTGAAACAAATTCTGTAATATTATATTTACAGACAGGAAGTGAGCATTTAGGATTAAGAATTGGGATTATGTTCAAACTATAAACATTTTATAGGTATTTTATCTTGATAAGAAGACACGGTCCTTGCGAAAATAAAGATAAAATTTATTTGGTCCCTATCTTATTGAATCTAAGTTTAGGATGTCTTGTGTTTTCTTAGTTTACTCTTATACGAAGTACATAAAATCAATTATTTTAACCATTAAAAAAATTCGGAAACTTCCCAGATTTTGATAAATCTCTACGTTTTAGAGATCCTTTAATCGAAAAAAACAACGCATTTTTGAAATGGTCTGTCTATTAATTTATGAGCTCGATATCCGAAAAACCCTTTGAACTAGATAGATGAAATTTAGTGTATTGTTCTTAACCTAACTCCATCAAATTTTGAACAAAATTCATTGAAAGGAAATATGTCCGTCATATTATCTGAAAATGAATAAACACAATAACTGTAAAACAAAGATAATGGATAAAATCTTGTGGGTAAATTTAGTGTTTAAATTAATTTTTCTACATCAAATGTTTACTTACGAAGATTGCCTTGCATAAATCATGATCAATTCTAATGCAGGATTGCATTTTAATGCATAGCATCACAACATTCAAAAGTATAGCATAAAGATTTTATTTCTAAACGCTGTCCTTTAGATTTTTCATTGAATTACGTTCAAATAATTTTTAAAGCCGAAGCATGCAAGAATGGTGATAAATGCAGCAATGAATTCGACATAATTTATAGTAAACGTGACGTTAAATCTGTTTTCTCGTATTGCGGTCCATTTTAATGGGGGGGTATTATTCCCTGCCTGCTGAAAGTCAAAGAAATATTACATTTATGAGTCTATCTGAAAACATAAATAGTTCATGTTAGAAACAATCAAAATAAGAGTTTGAAAATCACTTTTCAGTCCCTAACTTAAAAGATAATGCAGATATCGAAAAGCTTTAAATACAAAGGCTGTTCATTCTAATGTGGAGCTAGGATTTAGGAAACAAGAACGATTTATTTTCATATTTTCAAGTTATAGCAAAATGAAAATTTCAATTTCCCGCCATTTCCACCCTATTTGAGAAAGATGGGCCATTTACGATTTCGTTCGAGATTTTTAAATTTTTTTCTGATAAGTTATTCTAAGTCAATTAAAATCCATTCTAATTATCCTATTCACAAGATAATATGGGCAAAGTGTTGCACACACACTGAGAGAGAGAGAAAGAAAAAGAGAAATTTTTTTCCGAAGTCTTGTCAAAAGAACCATTACAATAAGCTTCCTATAGAAATCGACCTAATGTCTGGTACAGGCAGTTAATGATTAGAAAAGGTACAGGCAACACTTGCATTGAATTATATATATATATATATATATATATATATATATATATATATATATATATATATATATATATATATATATGTATGTATGTATGTATGTA
>JAOUZG010019115.1:3705742-3720059 GCA_026289955.1 Argiope argentata
TGCAAGGAATTTCTTGAAATTCCTATTCTACTCATAAAAATTATTATGACAATGAAATAATAACGTCACTTTAACATTTTCAAGAATATTTTCTTATCGAGTGAAATCTCATTCTACTCAAATTTTTAAACAGAAATCATTGGAGAAGCCATTAGATTTCAGTTACTCTTCTGCTGTAGGAAAAATGAATGACAAACATAAATAAAGAGCCTTATGAAACTAAGTTTTTTAAGGTAGTTATCTAAAAACTAAATACAAAAATTGTTTGTCTTAATGAAGCTCTAATTTGGCAAATGGGATTTATATTTCTATATTCAATATTTAAAAAACTACAGCGGAACGAATATTTCAACCTCCCACTTTTTCCACCTTTCAGTTAGATGGACCATTTACTGACCTATCCTTGCTTTTTACATTTCTAATATATTCCAAGTCAGTTAAAATGTCATAAAATTACTCCGTCAACAAAATTTCGGAGTGAAATATGAATGTAATAAAACTATTCAAAAAAATTTTAAATTGAAATCAATTAATGAAATATAATATATAGATTTCTAAACTTACTTGTTCTCAATATTCAATTTTTAAATCACTATATAGAAATTTAGGTACTTAAAATTATACCGTCCAATTTGATCGCCGAATTTGAAGTCATCGCCAATGAGTTGCTAAAACGCCAATTATGGCAATCCTGCAATGGTGTAATCCGCTGATCTTTATCGCCAAATTTATATACATCGCCAAAAAGTTACTAAACCGTTGGCGAAGGCGGTATAATACGTAAGTACCAAATTTATTTCCAAATGGAAAAAAATTTCATATGAAACGAATAATTTTATTTTTTGTTATTATAGTCAATAATGAATTTACGAAGAGTTAAGAAATTTGATTTTTTAAGATTTCCTCAGACTTCCATCAGTCATATATTTTTAAAATATTGTCAATACTCTAATACATGCGATGCTATCTTCCCTCTTTTTGTATCTAAAATTGGCTGAGGTATTATTGTTAGACCCAAATAGTGATCGAACGTAGATCTATTTAAGGAACAATTAAAATTGCAGCGTAATTTTATATAATTTCGGTTTGTAAATGACCTCTTAAGATCATTTTCACAATCGCAAATTTATATATATATATAAGTAATGATATTTTAAAATTAAATTAAACACTAATTAACTTCTAAAGCTTTATCGTAATTTAGCTCATAGTTAATTCATTCTAAAAATATTCTCTTATATCCTGATCCACTTTTTCTGGTTAATTAATTTAACAGATCTTTGCAAAATTGCTGAAACTGCTAAAAGCAGAAAAATTCCCACACTCCGAGTGAAGGGATGAAAACTGTCCAGCCAAGCACATTCCTTTATATGAGTATCTCTACTGATTTAAAAGTCAGTTATGGGGTCCGAAATTGATTCAGATACAATAGTGGATGTTTTGCATATCTGAAACAAAGTAACTTGACTTAAAATGAATTACCAAAAAAAAAGAAGAAGAAAAGAAACTAAGAACTATAAGTTTTTGAGCTAATAAAAAGATTCATTTACTCTTCCCAAGAAAACTACTATTCATAATACCAAAAAAATCGCAAGTTTATCCTTCAGATGATTGTGAACCTAAACTTCTTTTCTGCTGATTCTAATATTTCTATTGAGTCTGAAATTCATACCAGTTGAAATGAAACGAGAACTGATTCACAGCGTTGGATCAAAACAAATTTGACTTACACCATTACGATTACAATCATACTTTTTTTATCAAAAGATATTTTTCAAGTAACATCAATTCTACGACGTTCGAATCAGATTTGAACAAATAAAGGATTCGTTTACTTTTCAGAATTGTTTTCAAACGAGAACTCCGGAACCTTTCGGACTCAAATTTCTGTCTCACAGTTCTCAGCAAATTCTTTCACGGGAAGGGGGGGTATATAAACTTCGTCCTCAATTTTTGACGCATGAAAGTGTCGATAACTCTGGCAGGATGGGTAAGTGTAAATAAAGTTTTAGTTAAATACTAAAGTTATAAATATCTCATTTAAAATACGAATGCGAATCAAAACTCGAGTGAGTTTGTGAAAGCAAGCAATGAATACCAGATCTTTAAATTCTAAACCCTACTTTCTGGTTTTATTCAAATAATTAATTTGTTTTATATGAATTCTGATGAAACGAAATTAAAAGAATATGCGCAGGTATACATTTATATAAATAAAGCGGTACTTTTTCAAGTTTTTTCAACACTTTCGTGGCATTTATTCTTTTAAGATCTAGAAAATTGATTATTTGTTTTGTTAGACTGGCTCTCAATCTACAGATGGTACAAGGGTTATTTTAGGAAGAACCCGATGTTTATATATATGTGTATGTGGCGAAATTTTAAATTCTAATTTCAATTGTAACTATTTTCCAGAGATTTTTTTAGACCATAGTAGCTTTATTCTAAAATGTTCTCTTATTTTCGCATCCTATTCCACTTTTTCTATTTAATAGTCCTTCAGGGGGGAACTTATTAATTTTAATGTCAAAATTCTGTGTCCTTAAAAGAGAGTTTTTTTTCTTTTTAAAATGGCATAAATATCAATTTTGTGTTTTAGTGTTTTTGGCAATTAATATAAAAAGACCCAAAAGTTGATTATTTTTTAATTATTTACAATCTTGTTAAAATTGTTGTTTGTAAGTTGTAAATAAATCTTTCTGATCTTTGATACTGATTTGTGTTTCGACTTACGACAATTTATTAGCCCACTGACTGTAGTCAGTCAGCGATTTAAGCCAAGTGAGGATTTCTTGTTTTTTCAGTGGCATTAACTAGAGCCAAGAGTACTACTTAGCCACTTTATATGTCATATCCGCTAATACAACCCTTTTTAAGGAAGGGGGCACTTTCATACACTTCAAAGATAGAACACAGAAGATGAATAACCATGCCAGAACATGGATTTGAACCTGAGAAGCCCAAATCACGGGGAAGACATCCTACCCCTATACCAGGACACCAGCTTGATACACATACACGCACATATATTTATTTTTATTAGTGATTGATCTCTCTAACTGAAAATCACCTACGAGAGTAAAAGCTATCAAGATTCTGATAAGCGATATAACGCAATTAGATTTGTATCTTCACTTTATGAAGCCATCAGTAGTCTGTTTATGCAAACAGACTATTTGTTGAAAATTCTCTCCTAAAATTCGCGTTTTGATGCTATTTTAGCAATCACATCTTTATGCCGATTCTTTTTTATTGTTAAGGTTTAAAAGATATGAGAAGTAAATATAGATGTTTCTCTAATATTGGACAGACAAATTTAGTGGGCTATTAGTAAACTTCAGGAGGAAAATATTGCAATACAGCATGATGTCTAAATTCAGTTGAAAGAATTGAAATCGCAACAAAAGTAAGTTCTGAAAACCTGAAGATATTTTCAGTTCACCTAATGCAAACATGTTGAAGGTGTTTTATATCATGCCAGTTACTAAGGAAAATTAACAGTCTCAAAAAGTGATTGGATAATTAAATATCCATAATAATGATCTCTTGAATTCGTGCTTGGTGCCCAAACGCCTAAAAAAACAATTTATCTTTTTGTTCTGCAGCAGATTCTCCCTGAAAATGTCACAAATAAGCTGGCAATACTGCAGAGCGAGACGTCATTCATGCATGATGATTTCCCTGTTCTTATTTTCCAAGATATACGTTATCATCCGATGTTATCACAAGAATGTAATATATATGTTACCGTTAAAGTATGAAATACGTTATTTTATAGAATACCTAGTTATTCCATGAAATAACTGAACGTGTCCGTTAAAGTGTAAGACCTTCTTGTATTTCATGGTTTAACTAGTGATTTCCTAGAATAACAATCTGCAGTCCATCAAAGTGTACATTAATCTATATCGTATATCTCACGGCAAATACATTTACTTTCCACTCCCTACTGTATTTATAAACTATTCAAGGCCATTGGGAGATTAAATTAATACCATTAAAATAATGTCGGATAAATCTCATTCTGAAGCCTCTGTGGGGTTTACCGTCCGTGCCTGAAGTTGACAGAGGAATAGGTGATGCCAAATCTATATTAGCTATCTGCATAAAAATAACCGAAGAAGCATTTTTCCAATTGGGCACAAGAAACGGCCGCATAAAACAATTATATTCCCGATCCCAGTTCAGTGCCTGCGAATGAAAATTAATTAAAATCGAAGAAGTATCGGAAGCAGAAATATCGCTCTGGTCGGTTGCTACAGCTCAAAGTTTAGGTACTGGTCATGGACTCAAAAAATGTTCGTGTAAAACCCAGTGTGTCAACAAAAAATGTTTTTGTTTTAGAAATAGTGTTCTTTGTGATTCCAAGTGTCATTTTAGTAATCCTTGTTGTAACAAATGATTTGATGGTACGTTTCCATATATACCATTTATACGCTGCATAAATAAGATAAATTGCTTCTTTTTCATTTTAACTGTGAATTATTAGTTCATTTATAGAATACCTAGTTATTTCATTTTTGATAAATTGTTTATTTTACACTTTAACTATGTCTCATTAGTTTATTTATAGAATACCTAGTTATTTCATAGAATAACTAGTTAAAGTGTCAAATTAATAACATATTACACACTCTAATAGACACGATCAGTTATTTCATGGAATAACTAGGTTTTCTATAAAATAACTGCATTATATACTTTAACGGTAATATATACAACGGCATCAATTTAAAACGCTCAATTTTACAACTCTTATGAGCTCAACGGATGATCTAATAACTCAAGATTTTAAATATTTGCCACAGGCTTCAAAAGTATAACTAGTATCTACGAAAAAATCTAGAAAGTATTTGTACGTCGTTATAGACTGTGCAGTAACTTCAGTGGCTGACAATCCTAACTCTTATAATAATTAATCCTATTCTTTGTATTTGTAGTTACATTGAATTTTGCATGAAATAGTTCTCGATTTTCAACCTTTCAACGTAGTTTGCTACAATGTACTCTCCAGAATTTTCAACCCAATGTTAGAATTAAAAAAAGATTAAATGTAACTCACACAATCAGAAATCGAATCCATTTTGTTTTTAAAAAATTGCTAATTAATTGATTAAATAGAGCTCTAATGATATGTTAAAAACTTATTTAAAAATGAAATCTATCTATCTCATGTTATCATGTGAGAACCTTAATTATTTTATTGCATTGTTTGTCTTAATTAATTTAAGTAATTAACCAATTTAAGCAAGTTTGAAACAATCCAATAACTATCTTGAATAAACATGTGCCGATTTATCGAGAATTGGTTTCATTGCGGCCATTCCTGCCAAACAGTAACTTTTTGTTTGTGATAAGTTTCCAAATTTGACAGTCATCTATACCTTTCCTAATAACCTTGAAAGCGGAAATTCGATGCCCCAAAAGTGATAAATCGCCAATTTTCTGCTCTCAAAAATCTCAAACCGATACAAAATCATGTTCTCACATGATAAAAACATTTTTATAATAAAAAAATGTAACAACGTTGCCATTGGCTTAAACTTTTAAAATGCAAATTAAATATCGTTTTAAAATTGTTTTTTGGTCAAAAATTGCCAAATGTGACAACCTTCTGCATTATTTTATAATAACCCGAAAAGTGAAAAAAAAAAAATTATGTCTCAAAAATTATTTTTTCTACAATTTGTTGCCTACACATTTTGAGGCTTGAAAAGCTTCAAACAAAAACAGCATTATGTTTTCGCATGATAACAATTCGTGCAATTAATGCTTAAGTCATAATCGACTTAATCTTTGACACTCTCAGAGTTGTATTTTATTGCCTTGAATTAATAAGCAAGGAGTTACCAATAGCGCAGGAAGTAACAAATTTTAATTCTCCAGAAACAAAAATTATCATTCCATCTGACTAATCAGAAAAGTGATATCTCTATTTTTTTATGCAGAAGACAATTTTCTACCTATAGTTTAGTTGGCAGAGAAAGAAACAATTAATAATAACAATATTAGACTACATAATATCTAGAAAATCTTCAACCAACATGTAAATATTTTATGCGAAGTCACCAAGTATATACAATTTTTTCCCATGGGATTCTTGTATATTCTACAACTTGAAAAGTAATAGCATGTATATAACAATACATAGTGAAATATTTATCAGGAATTCAGACATTTTTACATTGACGCCATGAACTTATTACTAAACATTGTATGTATTAGAAAAGACATATAAATATCAAAGAAACAAGATCAATGGCAATCATACGTATAGTAATGACTTGATCCTGGTCGATCAAATAAACAGGTAGAGTTTAAACACGAATGTTTTATTTACAGCTTTATACAATAACAAAAAAACACGTCCTCTAGGTTAATACGCTGGGAAATATTTACATCTGGGATAATAGTTCCATGACTATTACAAGGGGAAACTAACCGGCTGTTAGCTTATCTGGCTACTTCAAAAGCTCAAGAGATCTACGGATTACTCCCGGTAGATCTTTAATCAATAAATTCGAGATCACGTGGTATCTCTTCAACTGTCCAGCTCATCAGTTCAACTCGTCTCGGATCACGTCGACTCCTCGTCGTATCAGCTCTTGTCCAGTCTCTAGCCGGATCAACTGGTCTCGTCCTCTTCCATTTTAACCTCGGTCAAACTCCGCCTCTCAGGTTCGCATTGATACGCTGGAGACGCGGATCATCCAATAATTCTTCAGAAATATCCCCAATGGTCAGCAGTTCTACTCCTCCACACCCCTAGCAGAATCTTTACAATTGAGAAAAATTCACTTATGGAAGCTTCAGTACTTCTTTCTTCAAAGGGCCGTAAACGCATGCGTTGTTCATTACCGAAACTTTATCCCCGTTTGGGTGGTCCATAGAAGAAATAGCTATGTATGGTATTTTGCCACGTGTTCCTTCTTCAAAGAGCCGCAACCTCACGTGTGCTCCATAGTCTGATTCCATTCAAGTCCAAAGGGTAACATCAAAGCTGGAGAACACAATGTACAACAAAGGAAAGAATCCTCTCACCTCTGGCCAAAAGTAACAATGTTCGAACATTTGTCTAATCAAAGGGAAATAAGTTTTACGACTTCTTTACAGTATGGATCATGTTACTTGCAAAATATAATTAAATATGTGCTGTAATTAATATATTATTTATATATAACAGTATATTATTTCTCATTAAAACATTTTAAATTGCCACAAACTAAATTTATTAAACATTGAATAACTTTATCTAATTTTAAATGAACATTTCAAATTAATTAATTTAGTACTTTCATTATTTCATTTTTCCGTATAATTCTTATCTTTTCTTTCTGAAAAGGTATTGAAATCATATGCAGGTCCAGATATCGAATATCTTAATCAGACCCTCTTTTAAAAAACAAGAAGATTATTTCTCAGATAAGTTTTTCTAATGACAGAGATTTATTTTTGTAGTATCAGCCGATGTTTTAATAAACAATTGCTGGTACAGCAAATTAAAAATATAGGAAGTTTCATTTCCAAGTATTTCCACAAAAATAATAGGATTTGCATCAACTGATGCCATCAAAGTCTTGGAATTCAATTTGATAAATTAATGAATTCGCTGGTGGCATAATAAAACCGCTTTGTTCTCTATCTCATTACCATTGAATGAATGAATTATCGGCCGCGAGACCAGCTTTTATTTTTCTTCGTCTTATCGTTTGGTCTTCTCTTCGTTTATCAAACATTCCAATTATTTATTACGAAATTAAAAATCAAAACGCGAAGAAATTAAAGGAAGGGGGAAATTTGTTTTTAAACGTTGGAAATTTTGTTCGAAAAGAAAGTTTAGTATTAAATTAATAACTTAACTTTCTTTATTCCAAATAATTCTTTAATTCCTGATAAGAGATGGCGAATAAAAGAATAAATTAAGAGATAATTGTGATTCAAAAGAATTTCTTGATTACTTTGCTTTCGTTTCAGTCCAAATATGTCTCACTTATGCACAAAGAAAAATTTCTATCTAGGGAACTAAGTGATCCTTTAATTAAATATTTTCTTTTAAATTTTATTTTAGCAAACAGCTTTAATGAGTCTAGTGATTTACATTATTTTCATTGGAATATTCAAAAAACTTAATTCAATTACTTTACAAAACTTTTATTTGAAGAATTTATTTAACTTATACTCTCAAAGAAGATATATCACACACATATATTAGATGTTTTGAAAAAAAAAAGTAAATTCCTTTTCTACTACAGATTCTCTTTAATTCTATTTTTTTATTCTATTCCTGTCTGTAAGATTGATATATTCTCTGCTCAGAAAAGGTTATTCTACATTTAAGGTACAAATTATTAAAAGAGCAGCATAAGTTAAAAACAAATAAGGGTCACATAACCATGTAGGAATTGAAATGTCCTTGGAATCTGCTGGATGTCAAATGAAAGCGTAGGTTTGACAAACCATTAAGGGATGAAAATTCCTGCTCAAAATTCCTTATACAAGAAGTGTTCGAATGAAAAGATACGAAAGGTCTTAACACATAATATTTAACCCTTAGTAGCCTGATTATCGGAAGTGATTTATTTTTAATATTACTGTATTTTCTTGATGAAATAAAACAATAATGACATTTGATTTTTTTAAAATTTCGTTGGAAAGAATGTTATACAACAGTAAAATACGTACAGCCAACCTATAAAAAAAGCTAATAGTAATGTGAACATTCGGTTTAAAAGATTGGTATCAAAATTGGAACTCTAGGTTATTAAGGGTTAACATGTTTGTCTATGCTGCTATAAAAGAATGAAGAGTGACATCTAGGGGTGTCATTGAAGTCTCCGGTATAGATTTGAGCATGCGCAGTAGAGAGAGCAGAGGTCTAAGGAATGTGAATATTTAGGTGTCATATTATACAGGAGATTAAATTGGAAACCTGACTTTGTTTATACTGATAAAAAATTCCGAGACTTAACTCGTAAATTCCCCCCCCTAATATCTCAATAGTTTAAATTGACTAGGCAAAACAAAATACTTATCTACACTGCCTATTTTAGTCAAGTACTCACATATGCTTGCCCCATGTGGGATATGCTGCCAAAAAAGTAACTTAAAATATATTGAAAAGAAACAAAATAACTACTCCAGAAAAATTTGCAATATGTTATGGCTGATGCCTAATATTAATATCTACAAAGCACTAGACTACCCACTCTTTTATCATATGGTGTCCAAATTTGGTGTTGTAGCGACTTTATGTCAAATTTCATTCGTCTAGTTTAAATCATTTTTAAATTATCCTATTCAAATTCATACATTAATGATGGACAAAATGTTTTTAAAGCCGAAAAAGTCTAAAATACGGAAATTTGTGAAAATTTCGAATCCAAGTTTCCTGATGATTACAATTATTTCTCTATATTTTTCAGATGAAGAAATAAAATAAAAAAAGATTAAAAGGAAATCTTCTATGCATATTTCAATGTATCGTGTCAGAACATAATTTTTTGAACGTCCAAGCACCACGTGCTTGTGCAAGTTAAATTATATATATATATTTTTCATTTTGATTGTTCCATTGAATGAGTCACTTTAGGATTGCAAATGATAGAAAGAACTTGGTCCTGTATTTCTTGTTTAAAAAAATATCCCATTTCCTATTTATTTCATTTCACATAATCACGTGTTGAAAATGGCATTTTTCTAGGTTTTATTGGCTGTAGTCATTAACTTATTTTAATCAGATCTTCCGTAAATGCGATGGCATCGCGATATTAAAAGCTGATTTTTTGAGATGCTGGTGCAGATAATAAAATTTTTATTTTTCGCCTACCGATTTTAGCTGACGTTAAAATCCTCATCCCAAAAACAACATCATGTTCTGACATGATAATAATCCACTCCCTAAATGTTAATCTACTCTGTTAATCTCAAGCTTACTCACTGATATCGAATTGTTCTAAATCCAAATCGTCTCTTTTTATATTCCACTAACTCATTAGTCCTTTACTAAGAATTTACAGCACAATTCCGAGATTTATTTCAATTCCATAAACCAGAATATTTTATTTCAGGAATTTCTATCTTTCATTAAAGTTTCCATTATCAGAACTAAAACTGTGAACTTTATAGCTTTAAAAAAAACTTTTTCTATCACGGCGACCATTTACTCGTGCATTAATTCTTAGCCAGCAGCAAAGGGAAAATGGACGCATATTCATTCGGCCTCACGTTTGTTATTTAATTCATTATACGAATATCGGCCACGGAAGGGAATTAGCATCTTCTTTCCAAAAAGAAACTAAACCTACATTCGCTTGTATCTGAAAATATATTTCCAGATTTTGATGTTCTCTGATTAACATATATGATAGAAATATACTCCTTTTCCTGAATCTTCGTCTTTTTCTTTGTCTGTTCGTCCGTAAACGTGCTAATTGTTTTTGATAATTGAAAAGCATCTAATTACGAACTTAATTAAGTAAGAAGATTAGAATCTTTGATTTATGCTAATGATGTTTCTGAAAATATTCTTTATCGGTCGTATAAATCTGGCGAATATTTATTGGTTTTCTTCAGATGCTACTTTCTTTATATCAATCTGCAATTGAAATTAAATTATGCATCGCTTGACATATTAAGAATGTTAATAATCAGTACTTTAGATTTAGAAATAATTTTCTCAGTTTAAAAAAATAAATGTAGAACTTTATTGAGTTATTTTTTAAGATAAAAACATCAACTGCAAACGATTTAGTTATTTACATTCACAATTGTAATTCTTATTTAATTGGAATATAATTTTTCTCACTTTTAAGTAAAAAATTGATCGTTAATAGTTATTTTATTTCTTTAAATGTCTATTTCTTTTAAGACCAGTAAATATTTTAAAGAAGCATATTTTTAGGCTAATTATCTTAGATAGAATAAAAAATATTTTAAAAATTTAAATAATAGAAATCTAAGGAAAAATACCTTTCTTTTTAATTTACGAGGAAAAACATCCGGCGTTTTGAATGACATCATTACGAAGAAAGGTTTTGTAAGAATAATTTTCTTTAGACAATAGTTTCCGAAAAATTAAAAATCCTTGGAAATTAAAAAAGAAAACTGACAGAATGTGAATAGTAGTGATAATCTTCAGTACTTTTTGATTATTTTTTTACTTGCATAATAATAATTAAAAACTAAATCAGAAGCAAAATATCTCTTGAAACAAAAGAAATTTGAATAAAAATGTGTGAAGTGTATAGTGATTAAAATTAAAATTAAGATTTCAACTTTCGATAATTTTAACACTACTGGTCAGAATGACTTCATGTTTTAGTAGAACAGTGGTGAGGTAATGGAATTCTATTTGGCGTTGGAAAAAAAATGTTTGCAAAATATGCCGTTAGATGGCGCTGCTTGAGGAAAGCCAAAAATGGATTCATTAAATACAGGAATATTATTAGCCAAAAAGAAACAAAGTCCAGATATTTATTAAAAATGTATTAACCATAATACAAGAATACATGTTTATAGCAATAACAGTGTTAGTGAGAATAAAAAAGCTTTATGGAATAAACACTTTACTGATAAGTTGTTATGCAAATAAGTTGTTCGATAAGCCTACCACCTTATTCCAATACTAATTGCGAGCACAAAACGACATGCTTCAGGCGAGGGGGGAGTATCTGTGCTGATACAATGGATGTGGGGTATTATGCAGGCCTTCAAATCTGATAGATTCTCAATTCTCCCGCTGTAAACAACATTCTTCTGATACCCTTAAAGCCAGAAATCACTCGGGTTTAAGTCAGGTGAGTATGGCGGCCACGTTTCTAGAAAATGGGGGCTTAGAATCCTATAATCTCCGAAACGGACACTCACCTGTTGCTTCACAGGAGTGACAATGTGTAGAGGAAGGCTATCTTGCGATCCAAACACTGATGCTACTTAAGTGCAGGAATTAAATGGTTACCAAAAGTGCTTCTTACCACTTGCCATTAACTGTTCAGGTAACGGGACCCGTAGGTGTGATCGCCGGAAGACAAATGAACCGAAGATAAACGCTGCTATTATTCCGCATTGCAAAGTGACTAAAGCACTAATCAAATTGAGGAAGTATTGTCTGTAGATGGAACGGATTTTTGGTCAATCATACCTTTCAATTTACGGAACCATGCAAATGGATGTGGGCTTTACCATTGCTATCTGTTATCCACTTTCATCTGGGCAAGAAATGGTAGTGAAAAACATTCACGTGCTTCCAAGCCAGAAGGTAGCAACTGCTGAACATGAGTTTGTACGGATAACAGCGTAAAATATTCCGTTGGATTTTACGCACCGTTCTAATCGCTATATACAGCCTCTGACCAATTCCCTGAGCATTACCGATTTCAGCAACACTGTTAATCTGTTCTTGCTAATCTGTTGTAATCACATGTTCCACCGTCTCAGCCAGAACTGGTTCCCTTACTCAACCTCTTTTCACGTCAAATGAACCAGTCTCGTCGAATTCAGCAATCCTTTTTTGCTGACCATTTGTAATTATTGGAACCGATTTTATGAATTTTTATACCCGAATTTTCCTGATAACTGTAAAAGCCCAGTCATCGTTCGTATAGAAAAGTTTCAAGAGCAGAGCTTCATAGTTAGAATCATGATGAAACATTCAGGCAACAGCATTTTTGGCAACTATATCTGCGGTGCGCATGTCATGTATAAGTAATTGACATATATATTGTTGTTTCTTATGGAACTTTCCATGGGCCAGCTTGCCAAGGTAGTCAGGGATTAAAGTCTTTCTTGTTTTGTAGTTGCACCAACTAGGGTCAAGAGTACGAATTTGCTACCCATTACTCACATTCGCTTGGACAACCCCTTTTTACGAAGGGGGCACATACACACACCTTACAGATAGTACACAGAAGAAAAACCATGCCCAAACCGGGACTCTAACCTGGGAAGTCCAGATCACGGGGAAAACGTGCTACCTATATGCCAAAACGCCAACAATTCCCCTATCTTCAGATAATCTGATATCTGACAACGCCATCTATGTTTACATTTTGGGATTATTATTTTTTTTCTTCTGCCAAATAAAATTCCATTGTCTCAAGATTGTTCTGCTTTTGAAATTATTGATTTTCGAAATCGTAACTTTAATTATAATCACTTCGTACATTAGAACGCTCCTGGTTTTTCTTATTCCAAACATTTACCATTATATTAAGAAAGGTTTAGGTCTGATTTTTATGACTTTCTATGTTCTTGTCTGAAAATATGTTGTTTTATTTAATCCCTTGCACTACTGTGTCATATCTCACTGACAGAATGCATCGTTTTCAGATTCTTGCTGACTAAGGAATACTATAAAAACCTTAACAATTATAACAAACTTATAATAGTTTTGAGCATCCTAATCATTAAGATAAATCCTCATATACATATATAAATTTTTATATTAAATATTAATTTTTGTACTACAAAGGATTAAGTCATCTAAAAAATAAAAAAGCAATGAGATTTCCTAACTATCATCATTTTCCATATTAAAATCATAAATATAAACTATGTTTATTTCTTTAATTCACACGGAGAAATAGCTGACAAAATAAATCACAAATGATTTTTTGGTTTTGTTTTAATTGCATTACTAATTATGGGCTTCTAAATTAACACCCGCATTCATTTAAAACCTATTATATGTTGTTTTTTTAAATTATCGAAAGATTCAATTAAATGATTAGTTGATTATTATCAACAACCAGCATATTTACATTCATCTTAAGGAACTAGCAAGCGATTTTAAGGATAGAGAATCTTTCGTCTTTCTACTGTTCTAAACTGTAAACAAATAATTCAAATAGGGGTTTAACCCTTTTTATGCGTAATTCTTTAAAATGACAATTTAGATGCGATGTTTGCAAATAATTTCAAATATTTTTCAAAGAAAGTAAACTGGTACTATATGTTAAACGATGATAATAAAATATAATTAAAATCTGTAATCAAAAAATTAACATTCTAATAGGGTAAAAAGAGAGATGCGACAGAAAATGGATTAAATATCAACCCGTGGATTACGCAGATGGAGAGTTAATAAAACGATAAATTATTTCTTATTTTGTAAATGTTATATTAGTCTCGCTGTTATTTGTGTATATGAAGCCTTTCAGAACATTTTTTATTGAATAGTTTTCAAAATTATTTCGGTTATTGCATTAATCCAGGATTACCATCTGTATTATTGAATTATAACAAAAGCAAAATAATTTTCAAGAAAAGCAGATGGAGGGTTAATAAAATGATAAATTGTTTCTTATTTTGTAAATGTTAT
>JAOUZG010019115.1:3736428-3747391 GCA_026289955.1 Argiope argentata
ATGAAATTTTATCTAATATTAGTCATGAAATCTAATAATAACAGATAGAAGGAAATAATTATATCTGTATAAGTCATGAAATTTTATCTAACATTAGTCATGAAATCTAATTATAACAGATATAATGAAATAATGATATCTGTATTAGTCATGAAATTTTATCTCATATTAGTTCATGAAATCTAATAATAACAGATATAATGCAATAATTATATCTGTATTAGTCATGAAATTTTATCTAATAATATTCAGAATTCCTTCAGAATTGTAAAATTTTTTGAGAAAATGAAGCATTAAATAAATAAGAAATTTCGAGTTTTTAAATAGTTCTCACGAAATAAACAATCAATAGTTTAAAATTTCTCAATTACTTTTGGAAACACACGCATTTTTTACTATGACACAATTTTAAACCGAATAAAATGATAAGAAATAGTGAAAATTAAGGGAAAGCTTACTTAAAAGGTCATTCCATAATTTCTCAAACAAATGTAATGGGAAGACACCAAATATTGGAGATCTTAGGAAGGAAACACGGATATTGGATTTACGGTTTATGAAATTTTCTCTAATAGTCCTTTGAATTAGATGTCATTCTGCATATTTAGAATTAGATGTTACAATTTTGTTCAAAAAATTGTATAATAAAAGAACTTTTAAAAGAACAGAACAATAAAATTTGAAAAGTATCAGCAACACTGTTGTAAAAGGGGTGATTGTATAACTTAAAGCGTTTCCAAAGTCATGTTGTTATTATTATTTTGGAGATAATTCTAACAGCAATGGCATCTTTTATTTCTTGTTCAAATATAATAACTTTAATCCCTGGGTATTCACATAAGGAGTTGAAAATACAGGATGTCCATAATTAAACGACCCTACTTCTAAGTTATCTCAGGCGAAACTATGTTCAGAAAGTTATGAAGTTTTGCATAGAACATAATGAAGAGATGGGAATTTGTTTGAGTGAATATAAAAAAATTGTTCAAAATTTGGCCAACAGGGCAGTTTTTTAAATAAAGTACATATTTAGCGTATTTTTGTCCAATTTAATTACAACAAAACATGTTCAACATGACATCCATCATTTTCTACTACCATCTGGAAGCATAAAAAAGCATGTTCCATATTTGACCACAGCAAGCACGTCAGTGCCTTTCGAGCACAATTTTCATGCAAGATGGTGCTCCTCCACACATTAGCTATTGTGTAAAGGACCTTCTCCATAATCATTTTAGAGAAGAACGTGTCATCAGCTGTCACTTTGTGATCTGGGGCTTCCTCTGTCTCTAGACCTAAATCCGGGCGACTTTAGGCTTTAAAGACATTTAGAACATCTGGTAAGTCGTGATAATCCAAAAACTTTACCGAATTTTAAAAAAGTAGCTTCTTACAACATGTTCTCAATATTTCCCAGAACACACTGCGGTCAACTGTGGAACATGCTATCTTACAATTCCAGATGGTATCGGAAAATGACGGCCGTCATGGTGATTAAATTTGTCAAAAATATGCTAAATGTGTAATTAATGTGAAAGACTGCCCCTGGTGGCGAAATTTTTGAACTATTTTTTATATTCGTTCAAACTAATTCCCATCCCTTCATTATGTACTATACAAAATTTAATAACTTTCTGAGCAATTGTTTCGCCTGAGATAATTTTAAAGTAGGGTTGCTTAATTATGGAAATCCTGTACTTTCTATTTGGAAATTACCTGAGCTCACTGTTATGAAATATTTTTAAGAGTTAAAGTGATATTAACAGATGAAATATACTCGATAAAGGATGACTTTAACTCTCTCTCTCTCTCTCTCTCTCTCTCTCTCTCTCTCTCTCTCTCTTTGCGTGTATGTGTGTGTGAGAGAGAGAGAGAAATGATATTTCCCCAAATCGATCACGCAATACATAAAAGCCAAAAAAGTATAAGTGTAATAATTTTAAAAAAATTGACTTTCAGATTGCTTATAAATCTTCCAATTGAAATAGAAAACAACAGCAACTACCAAACATTATTCTGGTGGCGGGGGGGGGGGGATTCCGCATCATGTTTTAATATTTTTCATCTGAGATCAAGTTAATTCAAAAATGGAACAAATTAGAGGATTGAAATGTATTATGAGATTAACGGCAAAATTTAAATCTGCATAAAATCTTGAACAAAAATCGACAAAGGTAAGTTGATTCCTCCGATATAGGGACCCAATAACTTAAAAACAAATTGTGTAATTTCTGTATATGATTTACTCGCAGTGTATATAAATTATTCCCTTATGCGATTCCCAGAAAGGGCGTTATTTAGCTGGAATAATCGATATTGCCAGCAGACTTGCTCAGGTGATTCCTCGTTAGAAATGTAAACATATACGAACTTGGATTTTAGCATGGGTTATTTGGACAACAGTGGTTTGGATTGTTTACCGTAATTACTTCAACATGACCCACAGCAGAGTTGTAAAGTATTTATCTGGAAACAAGACTAATTCATTGTAAAAATATATAAATTTAAGAATTGTTGTTTTTATTTTGACTTATAATACATTCACTTTATAAATACAAGGAGCTGAGCCCCCTAAAAATTTAAATTACAAATTCATTTGCGAGTTGATTCTATGCCTGTTTGAACTTGATAACTTAACACGATAAAAAGTTAGTATTTTTTATTTTATTTATGAGTTTGAAACTAAAATTGGAAATATGTATCATTTTTTTTGTCGAATTGCTCCATTGTTTGTCAATTTGTTTTGTTCATTGTTTAGAGTTCAGTTAACTTCAAGAAACTTCGAAGCTAAACATAATGATTGCTATAAAACAAATTATGTATAAAAATATAAAAAATTATATCTGTTTTCGCAAATTTTAAGTTATTACCCCCCCCCCCTTGTAAAAAAGGGGCTGTGCAAGCGAATGTGTTTATGTGTGTTATTTTCTTATGAGCTGGAAGTCTGACTTCTGCCTTCAGATGCTCAGGGGTCCATACCTTTAGAAGCTACCGCACCCCTCTTTCCGTTGTAAAGCGAGCAAGCATTATGATCATTACAAAGACTTGCTTATTGCTCCGAAAAATAAATATGCGTAATTTTTTAAGTTAAATTCTTGCGTGTAATTAATTTGAATCTTCTAATTATTCTACATATGTTTTAACATTAAAAATTAAATGTTATTTAATTAAACGTCAAAATAATGCATCGTCGTGATTGGTGAGTGGGAGTCACCATCCGAATGCAAAGGGTTAACACAGGGAAACTTCTTATTACATTTCTCGTGCCGGGTCCTGATGTAAGGGCGTCTTCCTTGAGAGCTGGGCATCCCGGGTTCGAGTCCCGGTTCGTGCATGGTTGTTCTTCTGTGTTCTATTTGTAGAGTGTATGAATGTGCCCCTCCCCCCTGTAAAAAGAGGCTGTGCAAGTGTCTGTGATAAGTGAGTAACTAGTCGTGCCCTTGACTCCAGTTGGCGCTACTTCAAAAACAAGAGACGCTCCTTTCGGCTTTAAACTCTCTGATGTAAGTGCCATTAACAACAACAACATTTCCCATTAATTCATATTACATTTTCAATCAATTATTTTTAAAGGAAAATTTGTATTTTGAAATCTCAAATAGACTTACAATCAGAAAGTAATTTTTATTTTCTATTAAAATACATAATTATATTCTTATGTAAATACGCCACAAATATCTTCCCATCTTAAATTCTCATCTCTGTCCCCTTATTCGAAAATAAGCTTTCCCCATTTTCGTGTTTGTTCGTGAGTCTTACATTCCCTTCCTCATACATTAACACAATTCCCGAATTCCGGCGCAAAAGATTCTCTTAGGAGTTGAATGCTAACTCAAACGACCTCTTTGATACATTCCGAAAGGCACTCCGGAATTTCGCTTGCTTTCATTACCCATTAAGAAAACGGCTTACATTTTCTACGCAAGGCTAATCCCTGAACTTTCCGCACATTCCCCTGCACTTGGTGTTGAGTTATTAGATAGCACGTGGTTTAATCCTCAATATTATAAAGCGCTGGGTGGAGGACAACTTTTAATTCTTGATGTAAGTGGCGTTTAAATTGAGGATTTGAAAACATTCGTAAAGCAAAGTCTTCTCTAACTCTTTTATTAAATGTAAGCTAAAACACTTTAATTGCGAATAAGAAATAAGTATTTTAGAACCAAAACTGCGAATATAAATAAATATTTTAACACCAAAAAATAATCGAAAGGTAATTCTTATTTAACTACGTTTGTTATATACAAAACATTGTTTAAAATTTCGACTGGGAATAAAAAATAAGTATTTTGATACAAAAATATCAATAAAAATAGACATTTTAACACCAAAAAATGGGCCTTTTCACCATATTAGTAGATTATTATGAAATTTTGAATGAAATCTTTTCAGAGGAAATTTATATGTCCGGGTCTTCGAACATGAGTGCGCATGATAACTGCTAAATAAAGAAATTTAGATTTATGAAATTTGGCCCATAAACTGAGAATCTAATATATAGATCTGTATTAAAAATGGAATAAAATTTATCAAAGAGTTGGCCATCTCTCTGTTTGTACCTTCGCATATGAGTAAACACAACAGCTTAACCCCTTAACCGGTTTATTTTCCTTACTATCTAATAAGATGACACCTTCTATTTTGGGAATATTTTCTTATTTTGATTCAAATGGAAATCCATTTAATACTTGCCTTATCTACGTATTCGAAGTCATTTTACTATTGAATTATAAATGATTTATTCTTTGTTTACAACTATCAAAATTCGATAAATCGATGCACGTACGGCGTACGGGTAAACCGGTTAAGGGGTTAAAAAGCATTCATTTTTAAAATTCGAAATTTGGTATGTGATTTTGTAATTTCCTTAATAGCTCTTTACAAAATTTTGAATTCAATCGTTTGAATCAAAATAATGTGTACAAAATGCATAATCAATTCTATAATGTATTAACTTCGTGCTGTTGATTAGATTTATGCTAGAAATGGATATCTTATAACCACTGTTCACCAATGCATCAATCATATACAAGTTCTGATTTTCTTCATTATTCTACGAAGTATCCAGTTCACATGTGCGGAATTCAAAATAAAGATCTAAGTACTTATGCATGATAGATCTGAGCACTAACACAGCCTTGACCAAGGTCCATAATTTTATGTAAGAGACGGGGAGGAAAAAAGTCATAATTAGAGATTATATGAGAAAGCATTAGGGAGACCATTCCCACCAATTTATTATTAAACTTGAGATTTTTTTAAAACTTTTTAACTCATTCGCTGCCAAGCCTAAATTGTATGAGTTTATTTCCATTGCCATTTCTGTTTTGAGTGTTGTTGCTTATCTAAGTTTTATTATTTCAAAATAAATAGACATATTTTGTCATAAATAATCATTTGCCTGTATAAAAATCAAACACGAGTATATTCGTGGTTAGCAATGGGAATAACCTCATACAATTTAGGCTTGGCAGTGAATGGGTTAAAGGAAGGAGAATTTTTGTAAAAACAATTTATTTGTAGCATTTTTTCAAGTTGTATATTTATGTTTGTGGCTATAAAAAGTTTTCAAGTTTTACGTTATAGTATATTGAAAGTATCACGAGTATATTCGTGCTGGGAATAGGTAACATCCTTCCATCCACGAGTATATTCGTGGTTGGCAGCGAATGGGTAATATACATGTGAAATTTTAATAATCTTCAAAAAATTTGAGATTCTGGCGAATCTCACATTTCAAACTTCAATGAATTCCTCAAACATATTTTTCGAAAAAAATCCGTCTGTGAACAAAGATAACTCAAAAACTCTTTGAGCTAGGTGGTTAAAATTTGGTACACTTTGCTCCAAATTTGAAGTTTTCTATCAAAATTGTGTAAAACCTGTTCAGAGAAAGCCAGGTTGTTAGAATAAAAATTAGAATAATAAATACGAAACCAATTGACCTAGATGAATAAAATTCCGTAGACAGATTCAACATCTGTAGTGCATATGCCAATCAAATTGTAAGCCAAATTCACTAATGTGTGAATTGTCCATCAGTCTCAACTTTCAGAAACGAGATAATTCAGAAACTTAATGAATTAAATATATCAAATTTGATACAGGATTTCATAATTACACGTGCTGTTTTGTGTCAAATTTTTGTTCAATAAGTCAGGAAATACGTATTTAAAAGTTCGATTTTACGTGTTTAAAGTTCGATGTTGTTGTTATTAGTGGCACTTGCCATGGGCAAGCTTTGCCGAGGCATCAACGAGTTTGAAGCCGAAAGGAGCGTCTCTTGTTTTGAAGTCGCGCCAACAAGGGCCAAGAGTACTACTTAGCTACACAGTCGCTTGCACAGCCCCTTTTTACCGGGGGGGACATTTCGGGAAAGATGCACTACCCCATGTCAGGATAATATGAACGCATGCCGGGGACAAACTTCGAAATAACTCGCCAAGGATGATACAATAGATTCAGTAAGAAGGCTAAAATCGTGCCAAAATTATTTCATAACTACTGTGCGCCAATGCTATAGATGGTGCTCTCTGACATGACAAGTTTAAAGGAGATAATGCGAGAAAATTATTGACACAGCTCCAATTAATTTGCTACTTATGTGTACTATGAGACACACAAAAATAAGCAAATTAAATAATTCGATCAACATTCAAAATTATTTCTTTTCAAAAACTTATATATAATTAATGTAGAGTACAAATTCATAATTAAAAAATTGAAATGAAACTTTTAAAAGCAAATTTAAATTAAAAATAATCTTAGTGTATAGATCTATTGTGACCCAAAAAATACCTATTAACCACTTAACTATTTTGCCCGTATGCCGTACGTGCATCGGTTTATCGAATTTTGATAGCTGTAAACAAAAATTAAACCATTCATAACGGCTATAATTCAATAGTAAAATGACTTCGAATACGTAGATAAGTCAAGTATTCGATGGATTTCCATTTGAATCAAAATAAGAAAATATTCCCGAAATTGAAAGTGTCATCTTATTAGATATTAAAGAAAATAAAACTGTTAAGTGGTTAAAGATGGAATGATAGATTTAAACTTTACTTATATTTGTTGAATTTCTTTGTGAATAAGAACTAGAAAAGTATGGCCTCGGTCTTCTAAAATTTAAATTTTAATGTCAAATTTAAACTTTACTTATATCTGGTGAAACTCTTTGTAAATAAGAACAAGATCAGTATGGCTTCGGTCTTCTAAAATTTAAATTTTAAATATATATTCTACCATTCCAAATTAGAAGAACATTCAATAATTAGTATAAACCTAACGATTTTGAAATTTAGAACTTTTAATGTATGCTAGTTAATATAAATGCCATTTAAAAGCTATAAAACTGCGATCTTAAGGTGTAAAATTCGATTATGTTCTTTTATCCTTATCCTGTGCTTCAATTGACTTTTATCACCATTATTAAGAGATGAAAAAGAAAATCTTAGAAGTGAAAGAAAAAAAAAGAGCTGACAGAAAGATTGCAGAATTGGCTTCGTTCTAATTTCTCACGCGATAACTTCAAACTGAATTTCCGTCTCCGATATTTGTGAATTATGCTGGGTTTCGCACTTTTGAAAGCTTAAATAAACAAAGGGCGTAAAATCGTAATGGCTTCGGGCCTTGCCTTCGTTCGAATTTTGGCGGCGTTCCATTCTGAAATATTAATAATGAATCGTTCGCCGGCTTTAATGGAATTTTTCAATTTATTAAGAAATTCTTCCAAGGAAAATTCGAATTGGAAAATGCAGGGATAAAATATTTATCTTTGTAAGTGAGAAATAGTTCATGCCATGAAATATGGCATGTTTAAAATTGAAAGATCTTTAACTCAATTGATATTTGAAAAATAAGTTCTCTATTCCAATGTTTTAAACCGAAATCAAAATACTTATTTAAAATTTTCTTCAATTATCCGATTAAACTGAATTATGAGTTTTATTTTTAACTTTTGATAAAGAGTTATAAACATATGAACATAAATCTTTCCAACAAGTTCGGTAACAGGTAACAATGCCTTATTCCACAAGAAAACACAAAACAGAGATTAAAAAAATCAAAACTCATATATACACAAAGCACAGCTTTTGCAGAAATTAACAGCATACGAACAAGCTGCAAGTCATTAGGTAAACAATAACATCAGTCTTCAACCTCTTTAGCTCACAGTGGGACAAGACTCCAAAGATTCAGTTTGAATTACTTCATCCTTTACATAAAAATAGGTTTTTCCGACATGATTGGAATTTGCCAGAAGAATCTACAGATCTCTGTCTCTAATAAATATATAACTAAACTTCTTCCATTTCCGAGTATTTTCACGTTCGTTTCAAGGGTCATAGAGCATTCATTTTGTTGATGGGATCCAGAATATATTTAAATTTATCCTCCTTACTTTGAGCCTAACTATGCAGGGTAAAGGAAATACAGATTCAAAGCAGCGCTTATAAGAATCGTAATTCCATTGTTGTCAATTATTTTGTTCTCTCTCTCTCTCTCTCTCTCTCTCTCTCTCTCTCTATATATATATATATATATATATATAGAAAAAAATTTCTAATTTTTTATATATATATATATATATATATATATATAAGCACTTTGTAATTTTTTTCTAATTATTATATCTGATTTATAATTAATCATATTAATTATTCATTATCCTTCTACGAAGAAAAATGTATTTGTTCTGCCAAAACACTACTAAAAATATTATAAACATATTCTTAAGACTAAATTTAGTTTCCAATTCTTTTTTTAGTGTGTAGGCAATAAGTGCACATTTTTAAGCTTCAGTATCATATTCCTAAATGATATGATCTACAAAAAGTAATTCAGAAATTCGTTTGTTCAATAGATATTTAAAAGTTTGTCTATTTCCAATATTAACTGAAGATAGTGCATATTCATAAAAGGAATTGTGATTGCAATAATATATGAAAAAAAACTCGGTTACTTTTTACGCTTATTCTTCATAAGTTAGAATATCTATTAAGTTCGTTGTTCTGTTTCCATTCATTAAAAAGCCGCTGTTAACATTGATTTTTTCAAGTCTTTGATATTCTGTGGAATTGTTTCCCTTGCTTTCCCACAGGAATTCTTATGATTTTTATCAAATAATGTAGCATGATAAATTGATTCGTCTTAAGAACTGATATTGTAACTTAACATTGTATTTTTACAGATATTAAACTATTAGAAATTTAGAATTTCCATTTGTAGTCTTAACTTAGAAGTTAAAGTATCGTCTTAAATCTTATTTAAATAGTTAATCAATAAACAGTTTCGAAAAAGGAAAATAATTTTAATATTTTACATATACACTGAAATTCATACTAAAGAATTTGTATTTTTGAGTTAATTACGACCTCATATGCAGGTATAGATAGACCAAACGATTGCCAATCTATTGATGGATTAACTCCACAATTAATACAAATCAACTATTTTGGTAATAGGTATTCATAAACCTAATTTCATTTATCTAACTATTATTGTATAAGTTATTATATAAGTCATTTATCTATATATTATTATATGAGTTATAATATTAGCCTGCAAACAAATAAAGGGTTTCTACTAATATATATATATCAACAGTTTTGGTATAAATATTTTTAATTTTTTTTCCTTGCTCGTTTTCCAATATTCCTTTTCTATTTAAAACATTTAGGAACTGTTTAATTCCAAACAAGCAGATATATTTTTGACGATATTTTTTGAACAAAACTTTTCAAATCATGAAAATTTCCTAATTCAAATGAATTCAACTATTTTCATTAATTTGAACGTGATACTTCAGTTCTTCCTCATACTTTTTTAAATTACAGATTCTTTTCATAATATTTTAAAATTTCTCATTAATTCGAATAAATCATGACGAAATTCAATCTGAAAAGCTTTAAACTCGAAATTAAACTTCAAGGAAAACTCAAATTGACTCAATTGATTGAATTGATTGCAAACTCACATTGACTAAAAAATATTCTGTCAGAGAATGTTTAGTCAATTCTTAAATTGGTTTTAATTGTTCTGAAGAAAAAATATCAGATAAATCCTTTGCGTCGATCAACAACTATAAAAATATAAAACACACACTAGCTTTAGAATTCCAACAATCTTGATTAATTGATTGTTAATTGATATCTAAAATAAACCCCAACTAACCACCCATTTTTTGAAAAAAAAATTAGCTCTGTTTAAATCGAATTCTTTTAAAAGAACAATTTGGAAGAGAATTTTTAAAGAGAAACAATTTAGAAAAGTTTTCCGTAACACAATAAAAATCTCAAATCTTTCTTCTAATTAAAAAGATTGGCACTTCTATCAACGATCGAATAAATTTCTCAAGAATCGTCGAATTCACTTTTTTTAGATTACATTTCGAATGTAAATTTAAAGCGAAAAGCGCCGAACAGACTGTTTGGAAAAATTAGCATTGTAATGGGAACTCGTAAATCTCTTTCAGCGCAGAAGTGAAAATAATTTTAAACTTTTCAATTGACATCAAAGCACGTTTTGTTTAAACAGAGTGAGAGAAAACTTTTAAAGAAAAATCAATTGAATCATTGTTTATCTGTGCTCTGTTTATCTGATTTCGTAAATCGTTTTAAGATAAAGCTTTCCTCTCTAAGTTAGCTATTTCTTAAGGATTTTGAAGAGTATTTAGATTGCAATAATTATTCAGCAATCAAAAAATCATCTATAAATATCTCTTAACTCATATTTTCAGATTATTTCTCGAAAGAAAACTGAAAACGACAAACATTCGGACAGTCCATATTGAAAATTAGAATTATGGTGAATTCGTAAATCGATTATAAAGAAGTGAAAATAGTTTTAATTTTTGACATCAAAGCACATATTTTTCAATTCTTACAATTAGCTCACACTCTCCCTGTGTTTGTGTGTGTGTGTGTGTGTGTGTGTGTGTGTGTGTGTGTGTGTGTGT